>MU223308.1:1191425-1219994 GCA_018584345.1 Thuja plicata
AAGCAAGTTAACAGAACTTGTTATGCATGTAACAAGCATGGTCATTTGGCAAGAGATTGCAAAAAGGTAAGACCTTTCAATGGTTATTGTTACTCCTGTAATAAGTTTGGTCATAGGGCTATACATTACAAAATAAATCAAAGAAGAATGAATCAAAAAAATCAAAGAAATCAACCTCAAAGAAATTTGCAGAACACTAAATTTCATATATGTAACTACAATGGTCACATAGCAAAGCAATGCAGCATGATGAACAAAAAAATAAAACCTCCTATCATTTGTCACACATGTGGAAAGGCTGGACACATCTCAAGGTTTTGTAGATACAAAACTCAAAAGCAAGAGGATCCTAAGAAATCACTATTTGAAGAAGAAGGAGAAGTCAAGTTTGTTCAAGCAAAAGAAGATTCAAGAAAAATTTGGGTTGAAGTAAAGAAGGAAAATGATGTTGACAAAGTAGTTGATGCATCCACAGTGGACGCACCCTCTACTTCTACTTGAATAGACCTTCTTTGTATTAGGGGGAGATATTCTAGCTCAGGACCCCTATGTGGCTGGTATGCTCATGTCCAAGTATGTGCCTATGGATTCATGGTTATAAGCACATAATATTGCACTATGCATACACACATTGTCTCAAATTCATCAGGATCAAAGTTGCAAAATCTCTGAGTAATTTGCGGTAGATTTTATAAAAGAAAGTAAGTGTTCAATCTTCTTCACACTTGCATTTGAGATCATAGAATTTGGAGAGCATTGGAGCACTAGGCATCAAGGCACGAAATCATAATAGATTTGGCAACTAAGAAAATGGATAAGAGTTTGAAACAGAACCCTAGCAGTCATGCCATTTTGGAAATTCATGAAACCCTTCTTAATCAAGTTCCAAGTAAGTATGGCGAATCTAGTTGTATTTGATATTTCAGAGAGGAAGAGATTTGTATTCAAGAAGCATCCATTCAAATCCATACTGGATGATGTGGAAGGAACTTTCTCCAAAACCCCATTAGGTGTTGTTCATGTAGAAGATATCCATGCATATGTTTACTATAAGAAGGAAATAGTAGGAGATATCAACATAGCCACTCATATGGGATCTATGATGAAACCTGATTACACATTCAAGGATGAGTTTGCACACTTGATTGATAACCCTATTTTTGAATACTCTAATGCGCATGAGTTTGATGAGCCAAAATGGGTGAAGATTTTGCTAAGAAGAATACATGATGACCTTTACTAGATTGGTGAGGTTCCTTTGCACATCACTATAGATCTAATCCATGAATTTACCAAACTTCCCAAGACTGGACCAGGTCTTCCTACTGGAAAAGATGTCAAGAAGCAAGTTGAACAAGTTTGCCTATCCAAAAGTGACAAGCACGGAATGATAGTTGACCCTATCAAAGAACATGACATAATACTTCTAACTATGATACTTGGGTATAAGTTTCAGAAAGCAAGTAGGTTGAACAGTGTCTCTACAACAACAGTCCTAGCAGCTATCAGAATGGTGAAGGATAACACTCAATACAACCTATGTGAGATCTTGCATGCTCAATTGATTGACAACATTCAAATCATCAAGCATGACAGGAGCAAGAAATTCAGGTTTGGATCTTTCATCATCTACTTGTACTTCCATAATGTTGGAAAGGTTGCAAACCTTTACCTAGATAGGAGCAAACCTATAATGTCTCAGATTTCTCTTAAGGCCACTTTAGAGAGCAGTGTAAGGGATGCCATGAATATGGATATCAAGAAATTTAGGATCAAGATGCAGAAAAGGTTCATATTATCTGAGAAGATAGTTGACAAATATAAGGATACCATATGTTTCATGGTAGAAATAGATTGCACTTGCATGGAGGCTATCAAACCTAGAACCAAATGGATTCATCCTCTTGGTTATGAAGTGGAAGAACATGTGTTAGAAGTATATGCACAAGTTCTATTTTCTGTGCCCAAAGATCCCAATGAGCCTATGTGGGGCACTTATAGAGAGAAGACCAATGAAGTAGACACTATCTTACATAGTGCTGATAACAAAAGGAAAGCATCCAGAATTACATATAACATACTAAAAGTTCATTGAGTCACTCAAGAAGATCTTGACAAAGCTAGAGAAGCCAAGATAGCCAAATAACTTGAGAAGACTAAAGAGATCCAAAAGAAGAAGAAAGTAGAGAGAAACTCTATGCCCTCTACCACTATTGACCTAGACTCATCTCCACCTTCAACACCAAGCAAAAAGTATAGAGGAAGAAAACAGGCACCCACAAATCATCCATCATCAAGGAACACTCAGAGAAAAGCAAGGAATACTCAAGCTCCTCCTGAGGTAGGATTTAGACCTAGTCTAAATGTATTGAAGAACATAATTTTAAATGAAGGTAGACTAGATACAATTGCTAAAGTGTATGACAAATATCAAGAGATTGATAAGACTCAGATACACTCTATGATCATATCTCATATGATAAAGTTTAAGAAGTCGGTTCTTGAACTCGAGACAGTGATACTGGATTAGTTATGGAACATATTAGATATCATGAAAAGACATGCAATAGAGGAAGACATGAGGATTAGAGAAGAAACATTGGATACTCTTCTCCCTATATGCTCGCATGATGAGTAGGCTATTTTATTAGATTTGGTGAAGCCTCATCTCAGAACCAAGATAAGGACCTTACAGATTATTAACAAAGAGTATGAGCATATAGGTAAAGAGAATAAAAAGGCATTTGCACAAGTGTTTATGGATAGACACATGTATCCATCAACGGTGCCTACAACAAACGTAACTCCATCTCCTCCTAAATAGGCTACAAAAGCAGTAATTTAGAATACACCTACAACAGGTCCACAGGTTTTAGCGCCCATAGTAACAATAACTTCTGATATAGAAAAAGCCTCAGAAGATACTATAGTGGTTGATAATATCAAAATATCCATGACAACATCTGAAAAAGATATGGACAAAGTTGATAAAGCATTTGTAAGCACTGAAGAAATGTGCACGGATGATACATCTGCACAACAAGATCAAGTTTCCACCAATGATCCAATTGACATAAATGAAGAAAAAGATACTCAAGGTGATGAGACACCAATAAAAGAGATACCAGTAAAGAGTGAATGCATGGATACTAGTCAGAATACTATATTCTCACCATCCACTCAACCATCTACCTCACCGTTGTCAAGGTTAACTCTTGATTCAGCAAGTCTGGATGCAAGGGGAGAAGAAGACCTAATCAAGATCAACGTTCTTTCTATGGAAAAAGCAAAGGAGAAACAAGTGATCAGGAACCCTCACTTTTTGGAATCAGTAAACATATTGAATGACTTAGTACCTGCTAACAAGAAAGTAGCCAAATTTCAATATGTTGAAGATGTGGACAGCATCTTAACAAACTTTAAATCACACTTTACAAGTTTAGTAGACTCTGCTACTAAAATTGCAGAAGATGAATATAAGAAGGAGAGATTAAATGAATTGGTGAAGAATTTTACCTTAGACCTAAAATCATTAAAGATTGGGCAATCCATACTGAAAGAATTAGCAGCTAAAGGTAAGAAAGCTATAGCTAATTGCATGGACAGAGTGAAGTTCACCTCTGAGCACATTAAAAAGGTAGAAGAGGCAGAGATCATGGTGGACAACATTAGGAAATTAGTTGAAACATCCATGCAAGACATGAACATCTGCAACAATGTTTATCAAGGGCAGTTAGACAAGATTAAGAAAGCTAAATTGGAGATCAGCAAGATAAGAGTAAGACAAACTCAGTTGAGGCACTTGCGCCATCTCTAGCAGTCTTAAATGAGAACATCAAATAGATTGATGCCACCATTGTAACATATGATCAAGGTCCATGCATGGATTTGATGAAGATGGAGAAACTGACTTATTCCCTATGCGCGCATCTTCAAACAGTTGATGCAATGAAAGTATTCTGGCAGAAAGAGATCCAATCTCTTCAGATTGTGTACCCTGAAGTTTACATGGAGTATGTAGAAGGGGGAGTAATATAGAATGTGTATATGTGGAGAAGTATATGTATATATCAATAATATGTTATGATATATAGTCATTTTTTGTGTTAAGTCATTTTGAGAAACTTAGCCACATTCCTTTGTTGCCATAAATGACAAAGGGGGAGATTGTTGGCAAGTTGACTTCCTAAGGATGCATGACTCATTTTGTGTTGTCATCATGGCAAAAAATTCATGTTTAGTTTCTATCATGAAAGACAAAATGACTAAGTATGGAAAACAGGGCAGACAGATATATTCAGCGATCAACACATCAACGCACGTACAAGAGATCGAGTCAGCGTATGCATGTTCAGATATATGTTGTATGACATGTTTACATGCTACATCCAAAAAAACATAGTAAGAAACAATAGTATGATGAAGTTATAGGTAGATCAGTAGACCAGCAGTCCACAAGACAAAGAATGGAAGCTAACTAATGTTTTGATCAGCGTGAACTATTTTTTTATGTAATGGCTAAGCGCCTTTGGTTATATGTTTGTAATGATGTAATTAGAATTTTAGTAAACACACTTGAGCTGACTTGTTTGGAAGCATTGTGTATTTTTTTTTAGGTCCAACAAGTGTCTTGTTTTGGGTCACGCCTATTCGGATATGAAGATATAGGTATGTAATGTAAAGTTATGTTACAAGTATCGATTATTATGCAAGAAGAAGATATAGAAGAGCAGTATGATGAAGTCAGTAAATGATATAGCTCTTTAAGAGAGTAAGATAATTCATGCATACATGGAAATAATCAGACAACAGTGTCATCATAGCAGATCATTTTGATATAGTGTATATCATCTTTCAGAAGGTTGTAGCCTTCATCCTATTGGGCAGTGAGCCATATACCTTTTACAGGGTTTTGTAAAAGACTCCTAACAGGGTCAGACCTTTAACTAGGTCATTGTACTCATATTGTAAAGACTCCTTCTAACAAGGCAAAGGAACTTTAATAGGTTCATTATACCTAGTAAAATATTTGTGGGTGCTAATTCCCACCGGGGTTTTCCTCTGATCAAGGTTTCCCCGTAATCATATCTTGTGTTATGAGTTCTTATGTTAAGCTTCATTCAATGTATGTTTGATTTATGTTTAAGTTGTAGAAAAGTAATTAATAAACAAACACTAATTCACCCCCCCCTCTCAATGTTTCTAACACCTTTGCACTGAAACCCTAAACGAGCTCCAAGAACAAAGCCAAATTTACCCAAAATAGGGCTACAAGCATTAGGCCTATTTAGGCTCTTTTTCTGCAATAACTTGTAAAAATTATGAACAAGTTGGAAAACTAATAATGGATGCAGATACCCTTTATCAAGACACTAAATATTTTCTAGGTCTTATTTCTCCAAGGTGTCCATACAGTGACTCCTACAAACATGCCTAAAAATCAGGGTTTCTTAAGCATTGAGTTTGTCTGCACAAAATAACTTGTTCTTGGCACACAAAATTTCTCACCCAAACTTATCCTTCAAGTTGGGGGTCCTTAAAACACCACACTACCACCACACTACCTCTACACAATCACCGATTGAAGCAATGAATGCTTTCAATCCTCTCCATTAGCTCTGCAATCTTATGTGATCCCTAGCCATGCACCTCTCGCTCGACTAGGGAATCACATTAAAAATAGCTCCCATGCTTTCTAGGGCCCCTCCTTAACTATAAAATATGTACATGGAGTCACATCCCTAATCCCAAAGGCCCGTGAAGATTCCACTATGGGAAGATGATCTATGACCCCATGTTCACCAGTTGCCTAGTTCAGACTAGCGACTGGACATGAAACAAAACAATTTATAGAACTAAAAAAATACTTACAAAATTGAAATCCAATGCCACATAGTAACTCAAAAACACCTACTCTAACACTTTCATCGATTACAGTATTAAATTCAATCCATTATAACACCAATTACTCAGAAAAACACTAACTGAGACTGTTCTTGCTATTGCTCAGTCTGTACACACACTTACAAAAACCAACCAACCCTTTCAAAAGGTCGAGGATAGCCTTAAGTATTTTACCAAGACAAAAAATCAATGGTTTCAGATAGTTATGAAACCAATTGCTTGAATTTGCAATTATGCAACAAATGTTGTGAATGTTGTCAATGACAACATTGACAACTTTTACATATTTTTGTATTTGCTATCCAAACTTGGTCATCAATCCACCAAACTCAAAAAAATGCCTATCTAAGGTGTTATTACACTGAAAAAGGACCTCAGGTCCCTTACTTGTCTAATTTTGCAACATAATTCATAAAACACCCTATTTGACCTAATGTGGACAATCTTGCAAATAAGGTCACTAAGGACCAATTAAGGTATCCTAAACTCACACATTACACACTAGGACTTGTTTAGTCCACATGTTGCACTAGTGGTTTAGCTAGGACCACTACAAGCCAAAAACAAAATAGAAGCCCTAGGTTCCTTTCTTGCCCTACCTAGGTGCTTCTGAACCAAGAATCTCTTCCAAGAAATCTACCTAAGGTCAAGTTTGGCTTTTAAACATGGCTCTAAAAATGAACCTTGCTAAATTAACCAGGTTTTAGTTAACACCTCCATTCTAAACCATGAATATTCTCTTATACCCTCATTACAAGGGCTTCCTACATGCACAAAAGTATGATTTTGCACAATCCCGAAGGACTACTCGACGAAGTGAAGATTCTCAACACAACTTAGTCACTTCAACCCTTTTGGGATGAGTACATTTGATTATAGTGGGTCGAATAGTATCATGGCCTAAGTGATTGTCTCCCACTCAGGTCATTCCCTCTCACCACCTTTGTAAAGCAATTCTCAGGAGGTAGGCACTCTATGTATCTAGCATGTTCATAAAAAAAAAAAAATTGAATTAAGTTAAGTATGTCTGGGAATTTTATTCACTCCAAGAGTGAAGAGAATATCCCTATTACTCTCCTTAATTCCAAACACTTCAATCACACTTGTTCATTTTTAACCTCTTGACAAGGAGGTTTTTATAAATTGAAATGTGTGGTTCAATTTCTCCCTTTATTTCTACCACCCAAACTCAACACTTTTGGCTTTTTGATCAAATTCAAAAAGTTGAGAGCATCGACCTAATGTTTTGTTTGAATGGACCATAATAGGTTGGTCCTATTAAGCTAGATTTAAATGAAAATGCCACAATTTGATCAAATCAAGCTTTTTAAGTGAAATACCTCATTTGATGCTAGCAAAGGCTAGGCACATTTTTGAGGAATTTTTCTTTGTTTGGTTTACTCGCCTAGTGGAGATCGTTCCGTCTCCGTCTCCTCCAACAAAGTTAGTCAACACAACCAACAAAGTGAAGAACAACCAAAATAATTAACAACAAATTTAAGATCCTTAACAAATTTTTGCAAAGTAAAGGCTTAAGGACTTAAGAAATGAAATCAATTGAGAGAAGGAAATTTCTTTTTGTAAGCATTACTAACTTTAATGAAATGTTCAAACATTGATTCCTCTTCTCCTAAAATATCCAAAATGATTTCACTAAATGTTTCTTTTGCATTCTTGTTTAAGAGCCTTACCTCTTTCTTCTCCATTTTGATCCTTTGTTCAGGTTTCTAAACGTTTGGATGTCTTTTCATATGTAGAAAAATTAATAAAACAACATTAGTATTCTGGATTTTTTAATCTGCAACTTAAAAAAACACAAAAAATTGTAAGTGTCATTTAACAGCTTGTAGGCATTATTTTACTGTGTATGTGTCAGTTTACAGTGTGCACACATCACTTTGTAGTGTGTATGCATCACTTTACTATGTGTATGTGTCACTTTACTATGTGTACACGTCACTTTATAGATTACACACGTCACTTAATACATTGTATGCATCACTTTATAGCCTGTACGCATAACTTTACAGACTGCATGAATCACTTTACAGTATAATAGGCATTATTTTGCACTGTACTAAGAGTCACTTTACACTGTTCTAGGCATTATTTCAAGGCTCATAGGTGCTTATTTATGAGAAAAGGCATCGTTATTTGGTTGGTATGCATTTAGATAAATTAGACAAGAAAAAAGAAGGAGCTTGTAGGCAATGTTTCACTGTGTGCAGGCATCATCATTTTTCTTGTAGGTGTTTCTTTACCTGTAATCTACAAAATACACACAAAATGAAGTAAAAACTTTAAAAATATTAGCAAAAATGAGGATTAGAGGCCTAAAGCCCCACAGTGGGTGCCATTTGTGTGTAAATAATTAAGCATCCCATGGATCTCTATCTAAGCATGCTAATAGAAATCTTTCAACTTAAATCTCTACTAATGACATTCCTAGAATGAGAAAATGATAATTGATATGCCTATTGAGTTTAGAATTCTCTCAAATCATCAAAATGATTCACTCAAATGCTCAAATATTCTCACACAATGCTTGATATTTCTCTCACAAATGCTTTAATCTCTCTAAAAACTCCTATAATGTAGATAATTTGCATTCGAATGTCTAGGATTATCTTATGCTTTCAAAATGCTCTCTATTAATAGGATTTTCCCAAGTGTAGGGGTTGGAGTTAATTGATCATGATTTAGCCTTGGTTGAGTGATAGGCTTTCAAATGGTTTCAAATTAGGGGATAATTTAAATGATTTTCTCAAAGGTTAGGACAAGATGAGTGGAGGAAATTGAAAGATTAAATGAGTGGTTGAGATCGCAAATTTGGAGTGATCCATGTACTTTGCCTTCTCAATTCTCATTGATTCCTCAAAGTCATGTTGAAAGATAATAGGATTTAATTAATTCAATCAATTAATTAATTTAGCCATGTAGGGGAATAGGTTGGATTTGATTTTTGATTTAAACTATACAATTAATTGATTAAAATCAATTATATAGTTTGATTAATCCCTTTCGGCTTATATTTAATTAATTGTTGTCATTGATTGATCCTTTGATTAAATTTGATTTGTCCCAATTTGATTTAATAAATGTCCATTTGAATTTATTTAAGTCCATTTTGATTGATTTAGAGTAATTTGATGAGATTTGATGCATATTTGATGAAAAATGTAGATTTGATTGATTAGGAAAGACTTGACCAATTTTAGGTGTCTACAATACCATACTAATTTCTCAAAAATTTTAATTCAAAATGGCTTACTATTAAAAGGGGGAAAACTTTGTATTCGTAGATTCTCTATGAGAGAAAATATCATAAAGGAAAAACATTGTTGTGGAATGAGTGGACATTTTGGATTAGATAAAACACTTGAATCTGTGAGAAGAAATTATTTTTGGCCAAAGATGCAACATGACATTTTGTGTATCAGGGATCTAGGGATCCATTCTTGTTTATATAAATTTGTATGATAAAAAAGAGATAAAAAACTAATCAAGGCATGATGAGAACATTAGAAATAAAATCAATTGGTGCATTAGGGACAAATATAATTCAACAAAGGGCTCAAAATTAAAAGAAGACAAACAATGAAAAAAGAACAAGAAAACATGCAAAGTAAAGGCCAAAAATGAAGAAAATAATAACATGAGTTCCCAAAATTGAATCTAAGGAAACAACATAGATGTAACATAAAGGATAAATGAAACCTAAAATTGAAAAAATCATTAGTAGATCTAAGAGATGTCAAACCATGATTAATTTATGGGGGAAGCATGCTAGAGTAAAAAGAAACTGAACATTTGGTGACAATAGTTTTAGAGACCATGAACACAATGAATGAATGAGAAAAAATAAAAATTCCTAGATGTGTTAGAAATCAAAAAATGAAGAGGATAAAAAGGATATGGTGAATAGTTGAAAAGATCTTCTAATGTATATAAGAAAATGTTTAAATGGTACTTAAAAGATGAATTTAGTCTCTTATAAGACATTGAACCTTACCGTTAAATTTTAAATAATGTATATCAAAGACCTTGAATTTGTTACTCAACTAATTATAATGATGATGAAGACCGATATCAAAGGTATACATGATTGTAGATGAATTAGATCAGTTGTTATTTTGTCATTGATGTCAAGCAATTAATTTTTGGTTCATATTAAGTTGCCATATCTTTCAGAGTTGATTTGATTGGGCAAGTAATAAAGATCAAACAATGATAAGGTACTATTGAGATAATTTTTTTCTACATTATCAAGTTGGTATAGATGTTTCGATAAGTCGGTAAGCTGAACAAGTGATCTTACTGATCATAAGGATTCTTTGGGTAAAGGGTTGTGATAGTCGGTCAAGACACCGAACGGGTCAAGACACCAAGTTATTCATATCAGTTACCAAGCAGGGAGTTTATGTTACCGAGTGGTACATTTATTGTAATAAAGAATAAGAATGCATTTAATGTTATGCTACAGTGATCTAGAAGTTTCCACGTATAAAGGAAAGTTAGTTGGGAAGGTCTAAATTCAAGAAAATTCAGATTGAAGATCTAAGGCACAGATTAAGCGACAAAAACTGATGGTTTTATTTCCAAGAAAAGTGAAAGTTCCAAGAAGATTTTGAAGTGGTTACCGAGTTTCAAATTTGTTGAATAAGTACATAAAGGTTAATCTAATAGTTGAGAATGATTTAAGGAAAACCTAATCAATGAGATTAGGAGGAAAAAATGATTCTATTTAAAGGATGGATTCAATGGTTTGAAGGACCATAAATTTTATGAGTTGATGTGCTACCGAGTAAAGAAGTAAAGAAAAAGAAGAGAAAATATGAGTCTAGTAAAAATATTGATGAAGAGTTGATGCCAGTAGTCACAGAGAGCACATAAAGAGATCTAATCAAGCAAAGAGGTAGGTGGAAGTTTAACAGATCAATTATACATTATTGCATATTTGTATTTGTAACAGAAAATATCTTAATCGTGTGGAGTAAACAAGTCTTATTGTAAATCCTTGTGAAAGGTGACATTCTAACAGAGTGTTCAAAATCATTTAACCAGGCTACTCCTTACAAGGTGAATATCTTAATGGGTGTGAGTTAAATCCCCTAATAGGATCACTTTTTGTAAATATGCATTATAATCTTTAACATGATTGGATTTCAACAAAGCATACTTTAGAAGAGTATTTTCATTTGTGGGTAGCAATTCCCATAAAGGTTTTTCCTAAATTGGGTTTCCTCATTAAATCTGGTGTCATGTGTGTTGAATGATTTCATGTGGATGTTCTTTATTGTTTATGCATGTTAGTTTTTATTACATTGAAGTTATTTGGTGATTCAGTTGTTGGTATTATTTAGATTACCGAGTTGAATGAAAGGTAAGTTTTGAAGTATAAATAGTTCTAGTTTTCTTATTCACCCCCCCTCCTCCTCCCCACCCACCCCACTCTTAGTGGACCAAAAATTGGTATCAGAGCACAATACTCTAAGCGGAAAATTTGAAAGACTTGAATTAAATATCTGAAGATGTATAAGAGGGAAGCACCGAAGCTGAATAGGGATAAGTTCTCTACATGAAAAAATAGAATGAGGTTACATTTATCTGGAATTGGAGAGTATGATTTTTATTATCTTGGTAATGAGTATTCACTACCTACATTTGGTCCTTTGACACTTGAGAAAAATAAGAGAAACGAAATATTATACACAAGTGATGATAGAGATATCATCTTCTCTCACCGACTAGGAGTTTAATGATCTTAAAATTGTCATACAAAAAAACAAATGTGGGATAAAATGACATTAGTATATGGAAGTGATCTACATCTTAAGAAGGATAAACCTGAAAAATTGAGAGGCAAATTTTATTCCATGAGAATGAAAGAAGGTAAAACTATTGAACTATATAGTTCAAGACTGAAAGAGATTGTGAATGCTATCAGAGGTGCTAGTGCAAATATTGAAGAGGAAGATGTGACAAGAAAACTACTGAGAACACTATTACCTACCTATTCTATTAGAGTTTATGCTATACAAGAACTCAGATCCATTCCTTAGATGTATGTTTCACAGGAAGCTACTATTGGTAAGTTGATCTCTTTTGAGCTTAATGATCTTGATAATAGTCAACCTACTACTTCTAGAATTGAGTTTGCATTTAGGTAATCTTTGAATATTGGAAGCTTTAGGGACTCTAGATCAAGTGATGGTTATGAAAGTAGTGCAAGTGAAATATTTTATAGTTGCAAGAGTGAGTTGGAAGAACTATATGCTAAAGATGAAGAAAATCAAAGAGAGTTTGAAGCTTTGCTAGCTAGAAGATTGTAGAGAGGTAAAGGAAAGTATCGAGGTAAGTTACCCTTGAAATTTTTTAACTATAACAAGATTGGCCACATTACTTCTAGATGCCCTGACAATGCAGATGAAGAGAAGAAACACAACCGAGATGATTAGAAAAAGGAAAATAGATTCATGAGATTCTGAGATTTCAAGAATGAAGGTAAGAAGTGATGTCATATTGCTAATTAAGGACTAACTGATGATGATACAGATGATAATGATGGAGTAGATGTTGTTTATGTTGCTATCAAGGATGATTCTAATGAAGAAAAGTGTAAGGAAGAAATATCCCTAATAGCACAAGTAAGTAAGAATGATACATGGATTATAGATAGTGGTTGTTCACACCATATGACTGGTGACACACTTAATATAATTACTATGGAAGAAAATGATGGTGGATATGTTAGGTTTGGTAATGATGCTCCATATCCTATGAAAGGTAAAGGTTCTATAGTTCTGTTAAATAACACAAGATGCTATGATGTGTATTGGGTTGAAGGTCTAAAGTATAATCCGTTGAGTGTGGCACAACTGAATAAAATAGGACAGTGACTAGAATTTCAGAATGGAAAAGTGAAAGTATTTTATCAGATTGGTGGAAGGATTGCCAATGGAGAACAATTTAAAGGTAATTTATTTTATGTTGATACTTCTACTAAGAGTTGTCTGTTTGCAAAAGTTGAAGATGCATGCTTATGGAACAAGAGGTTTTGTCATGTGAATTTTGACAACTTAATTAAAGTGAGCAAGAAGTATAGAGTTAGAGGTCTACTGAAATTAGAAATACCTGAGAATGTCATGTGTAAGGCATGTCAAGTTGGTAAAATGAAAAAGTCAAGATTTACAAGTTAATCT
Source organism: Thuja plicata (assembly GCA_018584345.1). Lineage (NCBI taxonomy): Eukaryota > Viridiplantae > Streptophyta > Pinopsida > Cupressales > Cupressaceae > Thuja > Thuja plicata. The sequence goes on from MU223308.1 coordinate 1,204,532, forward strand.
TACATTACACAAAGTATTTTGGACTTAGTGTACACTGACCTATGTGGACTCATGAGAACTCAAAGTTACTATGGTGATAGAAATTTCATTTTGTTTCTTGATGATTATTCAAGAATGATGTTTTTAATGTTTTTGAAAGAAAATTATGAAGCTTTCCAAATGTATAAGTGGTATAAGGATAGAGTTGAAAAGGAGATTGGAATAAAATTGAAATGTTTGAGATCTAATAGGGGAGGATAATTTACTTATGATGAGTTTACACTGTTCCTCACTGATCATAGAATTAAGAGACAAATGTCTGCATCAAGGACACCGCAGCAAAATGGTATAGCAGAGAGAAGAAACTGATCAATTATTGATTGTGCAAGAACAATGATGATTGAGAAGGGTATTTATCAAATATATTGGAGAGAAGAAGTCAACATTGCTTCTTATACACTTAACTAAGCACAATTAAAGAAAGGCACAAATAAAACTCCATATGAGATTTGGTATGATCACAAATTGAATGTGAGTTATTTCAAAGTATTTAGACATAGATGCTATATTTTGAAAGATACAAGAGATGGTAAGTTTGATTCTAAAGGTGATGAAGGAATATTCTTAGGATATTCTACAAAGAGAAAAACTTACCAATGTTTGAACAAGGTTACTAAAAAAATTGTGGAAAGTGTGAATATAAGAATTGATTAATTTGTATAGAAAAATGATGTTTGCCGTTACGGGTAAACAAAATTGAACAGACACATATAAAGTAAAGTACTCAGAGAAAGTGTAATATAATTATCTTTATTGATTCATACCATTCCGTACAAGATTATTCCAAAAATATCCTCTACTGAAGAGATAGAAGCATACATATAATGTTTGAGGGGATGCGAGGTGAACCGTCACATCTGTGTAACTCCCTCGGATGGGCTAATCGTCTAACTACCAATTCCCTGGACAACATCATCCCCCCCAAAAAGAAAGTCATCTCCAGACGACACAAAAAAATGTCCGAGACCCACATGAAAAAAAAATGGTGAAGCACTGCATACAAAGACTAAGAAGTAGGTGGTGGCTGAGAAGGCGTCCAGGGAAAATCTGATCCGGCAAAATTCCTGACCTTCTCGAGCTGCTAGCGAAGGGTATACACCTGGTCTATCCATGTCTTTAACTGATTCTAAACCTGAATCTCATTCTCCAAGGAGGATTTCACCATCCCAGCTACCTTGAGGAGTTCTTTCTGTTTTGCATCTTCGAAAGCCCTCGCTTGATCCTATTCCTGAGCCATATGGTCACATTCTGCCATGAGTGAGGAAAGATGTTGAACAAGGGCAACCTTCTCGACTGCAAACTGGGCCTCCCACTCCCCCTGTGCCACCTGCTGAGCCTCCACATGAGTCTCCAGAGTTTGTATCTCACAGTTCAAGGACCCTTCCAGAGTGATCCAGTGCTGCCTTTGGTCATCTTTAGATTTCTCCAAATCCACCAGTGTAGTGGTCAACTCGTGCTTGGCCTTGGCCGCGAGCTCATGTGCATCGGTATAAGTGGCCTCCATATGCCACAGTGAATAGAGAATCTCCCAAAAATCCCTCTCCAATTCATTTACTAAGGTGGTTACCTAACTCTCTACCACAAGTTCTGTCACTTTCCACACTTCCCGCATAGCCTGCATCTCTGAAGTAGGCCAATCCCCTGTGAAACATCTATCAAACTCTACACCACTATCCATACACATGAAGGTAAGGAGGCACTGCAAGTCATTGACTACATCCTCAAGAGCCTATGACTATGCCCTTGCCACCATCTCCCTACCCCGCAACACCACGTCTATCCAAAACTCCATGTCTTCCCAACTCCAAGGTGGGTGAATCCGAGGTCTGGCCTCACTAGGCTCACTATCCCCATAGGTCTCCTTGGCCTACTACTCTAGCAAAGACAACAAGATATGGGTCTCTGCTAGTGCATTTGATGTTTTTCCCGCTGGGGAACCTACTACCTCGTTCGCAACTATTTCCTCCTGGCGAGGGGAAAACATCATAGGTTCTTCTTCGACAGGTGTAAACTCAAACAGAGTGAGCCACTTCTTTACTTTGCTCTGTCGTGCCTCTTCCAACTCTTCTATTGTAACCTTTACTCTGCTGGATTTTGGAAGTTCTAGCTATCCCATCACTGTAACCTCAGCATCCATTGTAGAGGGTAGTTCCATATCGCTCGTGGCTGAAGTAGGTTCAACTGTAACAAGAGGGTTTTCCATAACCCCTCCCCATGGGGTCATGTCCATGGGTGCTCTTAGCAGCCCAAATGTGGGAAAAGTGACCAGAGGCATAGCCTCAACCCCAACCTTCACCCCAAATGGAACAAATGAGGACAACCTAGCCGGGGAGAACACCACAAGTTCCTCAGCGGTGGTTTCCTTCTTCTTCTTTGATGGCTGAGCCACCCCCTCTATCTCTCCCTCTATCACTCTAGGTATAATATCAACTCGCTCCATATGTGTGTTGTCCTCTTCCTCGGAAGAAGTCGAGGCCTCCAAACTCGTGGGCTCTCTTCCACTATCCACATTATCTACTAGCAATGCCTGGCACTTCCCCTTAGGAGTGGTACTGGAGTGGCCGGTATCCAAGTACCTCCAGTGCAAAATCGGAGGCTCCCCAGGTGCAATATCCTCCGGCTGCACCTCCAGTGCCTCATGGGGGTAGTGTATCCTCATAGCATTGAGAAAGAATCCAATTGCATAGTGGGGCATGTAGAAGGTTCACTGTTGCAATGTCATGAACTCGTACATCCGCTATGCTAGAATGGAAGCCCAATCATATACAGTACCTAGCAGCAATCCATTCATGATCATGATCTGGTGGAGGCTAATGTCAGAAGCCCGGCTCGAACCTGTTAACCTACTTTTAATAACGTCCATGACACTGCCAATGTCCCTCGGCTACGTAGGCCTTTTTCATACCATGGGTATCATGTAGGATGGAGTGCCAATCTTTGTCGGTAAGTGGCCCTGCTATTAGGTTTACCCAGCACTCCTTATCGGCTAGTGCCATTTTATTTTGTTTCATTTTTATCTTCTTCCCATGCCTCCTTGGAATGCCAAAAACATGAGAGAAGTCCTCAGCCCCAATTTAAATACGTAGATGATGATTAAGATATTCTAATGTACATGTATATGAGTGCCTATCAAACCCTTCTATCACAGCGTGAAGGGGTGCCTCAAAGTCTTTAACCGTGAACACTTGCATCTGAATAGCCCATTAAATCTGTGCATGTCTCAATCTTGCTTTCACGAAATCATCCTTGGGTGTGTCTTTCCACCACCTCCTGCACTTTGCCCCATTGAGCCCTTCAAAAACCATTGTTTCAGGTGTGATTGGTTCTACTGGTTTTTCTTCATCCGGCTAGAACCAGCAATCTTCACACCTGACGGTAGGGTTTTAGCATATTTGTCCATTCCTGAGGTCTATAGCTTGTCTTTCCACTGCCTCTTCCCAGATGACTGCATTCCCATTGTTTATAGCAATAACTGACTAATTGACTAACTAAAAAAAATGGTATGTTGTAGCAAGCATGGATCACGGGGTTTTTTAAATTACTTTCCAACCTATGTTGAGAACACTCCTCCGCCTGCGTAAAAATATGCACACTTCCAGCTTACAAAATACTCTCCAGCCTGAAAGAAAACTTTCCCCGTGGTGTGACAATGAAGTCTTCCTTGCTATTCATCCCCTTCTTCTCCTCCTCCTTCTCCGTGGTAGTTCCTCTTCTGCTTGGGTTTTAATATCTACGCTCGGTTGGCTTTTCAAACCTAACAAGACCTCCACAAGTGGACCAGCCACTGTAGGTGGTTCCACATGGGTTCCACCATAGGTGGACTAGCCACCGCGGATGGTTCCATGTAGTGGTCCCACCGTAGGTGGACCAGACACCCCGGGTGGTTCCCCGCGGTTCCACTGTAGGTGGACTGGCCATCATGGGCGGTCCCATGCGGACCCACCATAGGTGGACCAGCCACCGCAAGCAATTCCACCATAGGTGGTTTCACCACCGAAAGCGGTTCCACCGTAGGGGGTTCCACCGTAGGTGGTTTGCATTTTTTTTTTTTTTTAATTTTTTTTTGAAGTGTTGGTTACCTGCTGATGGGTCTGGTCTTGCTGGGTAGGGTCCGTTTCTTTCCTGAGTTTGTGATATACTTTCAATTTTGACCTATTCATAGTGTCTGGTATCTCCCATCCATCGAGTGTCCATAACTTAATCGTGCCATTGTCTCCAACTTCACGCACCTTGTAGGGTCCTAACCATTTAACTTTAAACTTGCCTGACTTGATCTCATTCCGCCCATTATATTTAAGGACCAACTATCCTGGTGTGAACCCCATCCATTTTAGATGCTTTTCATGCCAAACCTTTCTTCTTCCTTGAACTATTTTTGTGGCCCATTGTGCCAGCAGTCATTTCTCGTCAAGCTTATTTAGGTTATACAATCTCTCCCTCAAGCTTTCCATGTCTCCAAGTCTATTTTCCATGGCTATCCTCAAACTAGGTACCATAAATTCAATAGTGACCACGGCCTCCTGTCCATACATTAATTGGAATGGATTTTGTCCTGTAGTAACTTTATATGTCATGCGACATGCCCATAGTATGGAGGGAAGTCTCTCTTCCCAATTGTCTCCTTCTACTCCAAAATATTTATAAATGACTGATACCAGTACCTTGTTAGTTACTTCTGCTTGACCATTTACCCGTGGGTAGTAGGGACTTGAAAATGAATGAAATATTTTAAACTCTATTGTAAGTAGCTTTACTATGTGATTGACAAAGTGTCCCCCTCGGTCGCTCGTAAGTTGGATGGGTATACTATACCTTGTGATTATTTGTTCATAAATAAACCATGTTGTGCTTATGGCTGAATTGTCTGGTAGGGCTCATGCTTCAACCCATTTCGTGAGGTATTCTATGGCTACCATGATATACTTGCATCTTTGTGCCTTGCTTGCTTTAAGCGGTCCTACAAAATCCAATCCCCATCATTCAAATAATTCCTGTGCCTGAGAGGGGTTGAGTGGCATGAAGTCCCTCTTCAATGGTTTTCCTTCCCTCTAGCACGTATCACAACTTATCACCTATTCCCGTGCATCATTGTACAAATTCGGCCACCATAGCCCAGCCAGCAATACTTTATGAGCGGTTGTATCTGGACCCATGTGGCCTCCTGTGGGACCCTCGTGGGCCTCTTGAAGTAATCTTGAAACCTCTTCCTCCATCACACATCGCTGGAGGATATGATCGGGTGCCATCTTGTACAAAATTCCATTGATCAGTTGAAATGTCTTGCTTTTAGGACTATCTTCCATCTTTCACTAGGTTGCATTGTCAGAGCAAGCTAGCCTGTAGCTAGGTACTCCCCAATGCTCGTATGCCAGGAGGGTACCACTACTATTCAAAATAGGTGGGCATCTGGGAAATCATCATCCAACCCTTCGGGTGGTTCCCCCAATTTAATCCGAGATAGATGGTCGGCACTTACATGACTCTTCCTAGTTTTAACTATGATTTTAAACATGAACTCTTGTAATAACAGGAGCCACCTACTTACCCACTCTTGGATTATATTTCTATTTACAAGATACATCAGGGCTTGATGGTCCATGTAGAAGGTGAATGGAGTCGCTAATAGGTAGTTCCAAAACTTCTATACCACATAGACCATTCCCAATGCCTCCCTTTCAGTGGTACTGTAATTTTTCTCCACTTTAGAGAGAAGTCTGTTTACAAAGTACACTAGGTTATCCAACCCGTGGTCTCCTATTTGTGCTAGTGTCACTCCAATAGAAAAGTTTGATGTGTCGATGTAGATGTGAAATTCTCTATCCCAGTTGGGATAAGCCAAAATAGGTGTTTCTACCAGCCTTGCCTTCAGTCCTTCAAAGCCCTCATCTTGTTCTGTTCCCCATATATAAGGCTCTGACTTTCTAGAAAGTTTTTTCCATTGGGTAGGATACATGACCATACCATTTGATGAACCATCGATAGTACCCGATGTGCCCCAGGAACGTCTTTATGCCACTAACATCTATAGGGGGTTCCATCTCCACAAACACCCTCAACTTGTTCGGATCTATTTTAAGTCATGCCTGGCACACAATGTCTCCAAGTAGTTTTCCCTGTGGTATCATAAATCAACACTTCCTTGGATTCAAGGCCAACCATGATTTTCTGCATCTTTCCATACATTCTCCAAGGACTATTATGTGGTTTTCCTGGGTGCTGTAGATGGACCAATCATTCAGAAATGCCTTGAAATTTCCTACGGACATTTGATCAAAAATGTGGAGAACTATCCTTTGAAAGGTGGTTGGTGCATTACATAGTTCGAACGGCATCCTGTTGTAGGAATATACTCCATCTTCCACTATAAACATTGTTTTTAGCTTATCCTCCTTGGCTATGGATATCTGATTATATCTGGAAAATCCATCCATGAATGAATAAATTTCATGCCCAGCTACTTCCTCCAAGATGATATATGTAAATGGTATGGGGAATGGGTCTTTAATGGTTACCACATTTAAGCATTATAAATCCACACATATCATGATCTGGTTGGCTTCTTTTTTCAAGGATATAACAATGGGGGATACCCATTGGCTCGTTTGTACTTTAAATATAATCCCATCTTCCAGCATTCATTGGATCTCCTTGTCTATTCGTGCTGCGTAGTTTTTATTCATTTGGTAGGGATGCTTCTGTATTGGTACTGCTCCCTCCACTAATATTATTCTATGGATGCACAGCTCTGGAGGTACCCCCTTCAACTCCTTGTAGGTCCATGCAAACACATCTTTATATTCCATAAAGATTTTTAAAGCTGCTGATTTGAGTACGGGATTCCAATCATCCCCAACCAGGATGTTCTTTGGGTTCTCCTCATCTCCTAAATTCACAACTTTTAATGGGGGCTCCTCATATCTGATTGGCTTATTTTCGTCAAATTTGTATGTGGGATCCTCCCTTAGTCGCATGTCCTCTTCCTAATACTCAGTATATTCTGGTGGGAATATTTGTTCTTCCTCCCCTTTCTCTACCTAGAGCATGAGACACTGAAATACTTCATAATCTTCCATCTACCAGTGGAAGAGTTCATTTAACGAATCTAGGTCCTCATTAGAGCATTGTTCAATCTCCAAGACTCCCTCCTTATTGGGCTCCATTCTTTTCCTTGCCTCGTCTTCCCCTTCTCCTTCAGACTCCAACAATGATGCCAGATCCTCACTCACTAGCTGTGTCCTTAGATCAACCATGAATCTTTGATGATTTTTCTCTATGGAGAGGGAGTTCCTCTTCCAGTCATGTTTGACTTTAGCCTCTACTAGCCATCCTCTTCCCAGAATGGCATCATACCCTTTCCTTTCAAGAGAAATTACAACAAAGTCCAGCACAAATGGTTGGGTGTCTACCATTACTTGTTGTGCCATCAATGTACCGATGGGTTTGATACCATGCTGGTCTACTCTGAGGAGTTGGAATGTTTGTGGCCACAACATAGGTTTCCCCAATCTTTTCCAAGTCTCCTCCGGTAACACGTTAACTCTGGACCCTCCGTCTACTATAGTGTCTGTTAAGACTGCTCCAAGGATTCCCATCTCCACTACAGTAGGATGCCTTCCTATTTTGAGAACCAACACTATGGGGTCTTGAGAGGATCTGAGAGAATCTTCCTTCTCGGGTGAGTGTTTTTTCCCACTCCCTATTTCACATATTTTTGGTTCCTTCATCATCATTATATTTAGAAGGGTCATACTGAGGTAGGGCATGGCAACAAGGAGGTCTTTGAATTTTACTGGAATTTTCAAGTGCAACATCTGCCGAATTATGCTTTGTTCTAGGTCTTTTCCTGAGGGGGTACTTTCCTGTTCATGCACTTTCCTCCCTTCATTAGCCAATTCCCTTTCTATGGTGACATGAGCTTCTTGTAACTGCTCCTTTTCTGTCTGAGGGTTGGGGTATAGGTTCTTCTTTGTTTATCTACGGGTCAGCATCAGTATTTCCTCTTCTACAATGCCTATGTAGTTCACCTTGGGTTTAGGACACTTACTGTCATCATGGTCTCCTGGGCCACACCATCTACAAAGAAATTGTAGTGCTTCCTTCGGGCATTCTCTCGCAAAATATCCCCACTGACCACATGTATGGCACTGTATCATAGGTCAGCCCGTGGTATCATACTGGAGGTGCCCCTGGCCTCCTCCATTATTATTTTTGTTTGCATTACCCCTTTCTCCTCGCCTATTGTTCCAGAAACCGCCAGACGATGTCGTGTTGTTGTTTTGGTTGTTTGTTCGCATTCCTGAGGCAAATGCATCCTGTGTTAATAGCACTTGGTGGTTTCAAGATTTCATGTTGTAAGGGAAGTCTTTAGTGGAATTCCCCGTAATCTGGCAGATGTCACAAAACTATTTCCTCAGGCATGCTCCCTTCATGTGGCCTTCTTCCCTACAGTCGGTACACCATAGGTCAACTTTGTCACTCTTACTTGTGCTTCCCTTCATAGTATTTTTGAACTCTCTCATCATTCTAATCATATCCTTCTAAAGGGCTTGTATTTTTTTCTTTCCTTCCTCATCGCTACCTCCATTGGAGGAGTCTTCATCATCAGAGGATCTAGCCTTCTTCTTTTTGGAGGTCTTGTTCTCGCTCTCCAAATCCATGGCTCTATTGTAAGCATCATCGTAGGAAGCTGGTGGGACCACCTTCATCTTCCTTTGGAGGGTGGTCTTTAACCCTTCCATGAACCATCATTTATTAAGTTTGTCGGCTGGTTGGCTTTCCATTTTCCCACCAACTCCTTTAGCCTTCGTCCGTAGCCTCGTACTATTTCCTCCTTTCCTTGTTTTTTTGTGTAAATCTCCACCACTATCTCATTATCATCTCTTAGCAATCTGAACTCCATCTAGAATTCCTTCTTCAGATTTTCCCATGTAGCAATTTTTGTCTGGTCCATGTCTGAGAACCAATCAATAGCCACTCCTCGCAAAGTTGCTGGAAACTGCTTTACCCATTTGTCAGGGTCCATCACCCCGTTGGCTGTCCAAATTGTCTCACACATCCTAAAATGTCTATTTGGGTCTTCCTGACTGTCTCCTGTGAACTTGGGTAACTTCATTTTTTGTGCCATGTTCACTTTTGCTTGTGGTGTCTGTGGTACAAGTTGTGCCACTTTTTGTGTTACTGCCTGCACTATAGGTTGTGTTGGTATCTAGGAAGTGTTTGGTACCTCCCCACTTCATGTCCTCAAACTGCTAGGAGTGTCCAATCCTGGTAGGCTGCTGTGATCTTTGTGCCCCTCTATCACTCTGATACTTTTGGCGGCAGTGGTATCATTCGCCTCCCTACACCCGGCTTCTTTCCTCTCCCTCCTTCAAGCTTCTTTAGTTCATGGGGTTAAAGTTAGACCTCCCAACAAGCTTCTTTTCTCTTCTAACAAGTCCTTGTCACACCCACAGTCATGGTCAGATTCCCCTACACCCAGGCCTTCACTTCCTCCTTGTAGTAGTCCCTTGGCGTGTCGTCAAAATCTTTCCCTTCTCTCGGCTTGTTGTTGTGCGAGTATAGATTTTCTAGCACCTTGTTCCCCTTCAAGTTCCTTCTATAAATTTCTATTTTTATTTAATTGATTTGGCATAAAAGCTCACCTACTTATCCCAAAATAAAATTAATCAACACATCATGTGAAGAAAAAAGAAACACTTTTATTTATTCTTCCTTGGTTACATTCTATGCCACTGTAGGGACATAGTCATGACATGGTGTGTTCTTATGTAACATCTTTTATTCATCCCTCTCGGTGACTATCACCATCTATACCCTCATTTTGTTGACGGTACTCCTCGAGGATCCTTTGTCGGCGATGCTCCCCTTCGATGTCCTCCCGACGGTGCCTCTGTGCCAAGGATGCTTGAGCCAATAGCTGGGGTAGGTTATGCAACAATCTGTTTGCCACGAGACTTACGTTTAGTGCATCCCACACGGTACCCTGAGATAATTGTTCTTGTGCCACCTCCCTTTGTACAAAGGTCTTGATGGTAGCCTGGAATAGAATGCTAAAGTCTCTTGTTAGGGCATGTTCTCCCTCAAACATTTCGGTAACTCCATTTTCATTGGTTGCTAGGTTTTCCTCAATAGGTATACCCATTATCCACGTACTCCATTTACCTCCTGTCACTATCTAGATTCAATTTGGCAGTGGCACCAAATGTTTTCCCTTACCGGTAAACAAAATTGAACAGACACATATAAAGTAAAGTACTCAGAGAAAGCGTAATAGAATTATCTTTATTGATTCATTCCATTCCGTACAAGAGTATTCCAAAAATATCCTCTACTGAAGAGATAGAAGCATACATATAATGTCTGATGGGATGCGAGGTGAACTGTCGCATCTGTGTAACTCCCTCAGATGGGCTAACCGTCTAACTACCGATTCTCCGGACAACAAATGATGGAGACAACAAAAAGGAACCTGAAGATTATTAGAGATTTTTTTTATGTTCAACATGAGATTCCTGATACTTTAACGAAATCACAACTAGGGAACAAGATGAACAAAGAGAGCTATCACCGAATGATGGAAATAAAGTTCCACCGACTACCCAGCCTTTTTCTAGAAAAGTATGTGAGGAGACACCACTCACCGAGTAAGATTATTGGAGACAAAAGTGTAGGAGTATTAACAATAAGAAAGGTAAGAGATGACACATGTTTATTTTTTGAGTTTGAGGCAAGGAAAGTTAATGATGCATTAGAGAATGAAGACTGGACTAAAGAAATGAGGGAAGAGTTAGATTAGATTGAAAAGAACAACACTTGGAATTTGGTACCAAGACCTAAAGATAAGAATGTTATTGGTACTAAGTGTATTTTTAGAAACAAGCTGAATGAGCATGGAGATGTAATAAAAAATAAAGCAAGACTAGTTTGTAAGGGGTATGCACAAGAAGAAGGAATTGATTATGGTGAGAATTTTTCCCCTATTTCTAGATTAAAAGTTAGAATTCTACTAGGATATACAACTTATAAAGGTTTTAAAGTTTATCAAATGGATGTTAAGTATGCATTTCTTAATGGCATTCTTGAAGAAGAAGTTTATATTGTGCAAGATAAAGGATTTGTTTAAAATAATGACAACAACATGGTATACAAACTAAAAAAGAACTGTATGGTTTGAAGTAAGCCCCCCTAGCATGGTATGAAAGGCTACATGATTATTTAATTAAGATTGGATTTCAAAGAATAAGTGATAACAATAATGTGTATCTAAAATGTGATAGTAATAACAAAATTTTAATTTTTGAAATATTTGTTGATGATATTATTTTTGGAGGCAATAACATATTATGCAGATCATTTGCTGATGAGATGAGAAAGGAATTTGAGATGTCCATGATTGGAGAGATTAAACTTTTATTGGACTACAAATTCAACAAGTCAATGATGGGATCTATATCACACCGACAAAGTAATCAAAGAGATCCTAAAGACCTTTGGTATGGATGATACAAGACCAGTTAATACAACAATGGTTACTAGTTGTGAGCTATCAAAGGAAGATGAATCAAAAGAAGTGAATGAGACATTCTACCGATCAATGATTGGTAAGCTACAATATGTTCTATAGAGAAGACCTGATATAGGACATGTAGTTGGGATTGTTGCAAGATTTTCTGCCAATCCAAAGGAATCACACATGTCTACAGCCAAGATAATATTTAGATATCTGAAAGGTACTAAAGACTTTGGTCTAGTATACAAGAAAGGAAAAACATTTGAGTTCAAAGTGTACACTCATGTTGATTGGGCTGGTAACATTGATGATATAAAATGCACTAGTTGAGGAGCTTTATTTTTATTAGAAAGACTAGTTATATGGATGAATAAGAAACAAAGTTGTATATCACAGTCTTCTATCGAGGCTGAGTATGTTGTAGTAGCTATGAATTGGGAAAACATTTTATGGATCAACAATCTACTTGAAGGTATAAAACAGGAGATTCTTGATCTAGTTACTATATTTTGTGATAATACAAGTGTTATAAACATATCAAATAACCCGGTGATGCATTCTAAGACAAATCACATTTCTATCAAGTATCATTACTTGAGAGAGAAAGTTCAAGACAAGCATGTGATAATGGATTATGTGAACTCAACAATGCAGTTATCAGATATATTCACTAAGTCACTACTGAAGGATGATTTTGAGTATCTTAGATTTAAATTAGGGGTCCTGCCCCTATCCAATATTCACTAAAGAAAGATTCATGCTGCATCAATTCTAAAAATTATTAGATATATATTGTTTGATTTGATGATAGTATATACACTTTAGGTGATGCCTGAAGTTGCGGGAAGTAATTATGTATGCAATGAGATATCAGTACATGCAAGGTATGTTCCACTTCCTAAACTAATTTTTAGGATTATGTATCTTTGGCATTGTTGTCAAAGAGGGGGTTTAATGAACTAATTGATGAAATCAGACAGAGGGAGTGCAAGTGTAAGATTTTATTGCTGAACACATAAGGAGAACAAGATTAAATAGCTCAGAGGGAGTAAAGATAGATCAGAGATGTTAGAGTATGCCATCATTAATTGAGAATGTTGTCATCAATGCCAAAGAGGGACATTGTTACTTAACTAATGGTAATAATGATGAAGACCAAGATCACAGGTATAAATGATTATAGATGAATTAGATCAACTGTTATTTTTTCATTGATGTCAAGCAATTGATTTCTAGTTCATATTAAGTTTCCATATCTTTCAGAGTTAATTTAATTGAGCAAGTAATAGAGATCAGACAATGATAAGGTACTATTGAGATAATTGTTTACTACTTTATCAAGTTAGTATATAAGTTTAGATAAGTAGGTAATTTGAACAAGTGATGTTACCGAGTAGAAGGAGTCTATCCATAAAGGGTTTTCATAGTCGATCAAGACACCAAGTGATTCAAGACACTGATTTGTTCATATCAGTTACCGGGTAGTGATTTTATGTCATCGAGTGGTATAGTTATTGTAATCTGCATGGATAAGAACACATTTAATGTGATGCTACTATTATCTGGAAATTTCTACGTGTGAAGGAAAGTTAGTTTGGAAGATCTACGTTCAAGAAATTCATAGTGAAGATCTAAAGGACATATTAAGTGACAAAAATTGATGGTTTATTTCTAAGAAAAGAGAAAGTTCCAAGAAGATGCTGAAGTGGTTACCGTGTTTCAAATTTGTTGAATAAGCTCATAAAGGTTAATCTAATTGCTGAGAGTGATTTAAGGAAAAACTAATAAATGAGATTAAGAGGCAAAAACAAGTCTATTCAAAGGATGGATTCAATGGTTTGAAGAGTTGGCAAGTTGATGAGTTAATGTGCTACCGATTAAAGCAGTAACGAGAAAGAAGAGAAAATCTTAATCTAGTATAGAGATTGATGAAGATTTGATGCCAGTAGTCATAGAGAGCGCTTAAAGAGATCTGATCAAGAAAATAGGTAGTTTCAAGTTTAACAGATAAATTATACACTATTTCTTATTTGCATTTGTAATAGAAAATCTCTTAACCGAGTGGACTTAACAAGTTTTATTGTAAATCCTTGTGAAAGGTGACATTCTAACGCAACCTCTATAATTGTGTCTCCTATATCCTCCTCATCAATAACATACTCATATGTATCAACATCAGTAAGTCGTCTGAGGCACAAAATCTTGCACATAATGAAAGTATGGGGCACGCATACATGTGAACTGCTGCAAGATGTCGATGTGCCAGCATCATCCACACCAGGAGGCAACAATGACCTGATCTATGTGATCAACTAATCACTCAGCAACTGAATGACCCTAATACTCTGTGAGGCATCCTCTGTAATGATATCGAGATGCTGCATTGGAGGAGGAGGTGAGACATCAGTGGGGGGGACAAAGGTAGTGGCCCTTTTTTAATGGGAAAATGGCCTAGTCTAAGGAGCTCCTCTGCCTATGCCCATGTTGGGCCTCATGCTCCAATAATTAACATTGTGACCAAGCACAAACTCAGCATACAATTTTTTTATGAAATAGAAAGGGAGCTCCAAATTTCAATGGGGTATTTTATCAAAAACCATCTACCAGTGATCCCAAAATTGTGTATGCATTGCATCGTTTGTGCTACATTTAATTGATAATTTGGGCTTTTTGGGGTCAACTTTTAATCCGGTTTTAGGATTCACAAAAAAGGGAGGCTATATCTTCTTTAGTTATATTAAGGACTGCAACCCCATCATGGTCAAGCCCATCATCAAACTGGGCATGCATATCATCATGCCAATGAGGAGCACCATTATGTTACTGTGTAAGTGTGTCAATGTTTTCAACAATAGTATTTAGGGTGGCAAGCATGGGACCTAATGAAGGTATATTTTGATATGTGTTTTCGAAGCCCCGTATAGTTTTCAAATTCCCTTGTATCAAATCCTCTAAAGATCGAGGGTTTTGAACCAGTTTTGGGTTGTTTTAGGGATCATTATTTGGTGGGGGAGGGTTATTTTCTTCATTGTTGTCAGTCATGCTTGATTAAATAAAAAATAAATATAAATTTCAAATTGATTTCATATATTGTTAAACTTTGGATCAGATTTATCCCTTCTAAATTTTCTTATATTAACTCAATATGTGTGATATAAGTTCTCCAAGTATACTTCAAGTATTACTGATATATATGCTTCTCATGTATCGCTAATGTGCAACTATCAATCTATGAGTGCCGAGCAATATAAATTTCAATTCACCGTATCTCATTGAAATGAGATGTCACTGAATTTGCTGTGTATCGGTTGTATTGTTTTATGTCATTGATCTTTTAGAATCATCAAATGACTTTCATTATATATTGCAATGAGCAGTCACGACCCATCAAGTGTGACTGTTCAAAGCAGTGCACCGTTTCATACCGATAACCATCGATTTAACATAGCATAACTCTAACCACGGTGGTGAATATAGTCAACGTATATTAAATATGATTGAATTTAATCACTGTCGATAACATTTATTCATGGATTATATGGTGTTGAAAACTTAGATTCTTATACAGATAGTTATCGGTTTATTTCGATAGAAGATATTTAAACCGATACTCTATCGGTTATATGATATTTATTATTGCCATGTGTAATAAAACCGATATAATCGGTATTTGATATTTATCATTTCAAATATGTAAACATTAATATATATGTATATTGATATATATATATAATAATATCATTATTATTTATATATATATATAATATATAATAACATTATCCCATAATAATCATATATGTATATTAATATATATATATATATAATAATATCATTATTATTTATATATATATTAATATGCATATATAGAATAATATAATGATGTCTATTTAATTCAATGCTAAGATCATTTTATCT
>MU223308.1:1224849-1238490 GCA_018584345.1 Thuja plicata
ATATATATATAATAATATCATTATTATTTATATATATATTAATATGCATATATAGAATAATATAATGATGTCTATTTAATTCAATGCTAAGATCATTTTATCTGATCGAAGCTATAAACATCAACATATATTATTAAAAAATAATACAAAACCCTATTTCAACCAAAAAACTACATTTAACATCAAAATGAAATAAATTAATAAAAATATACCAAGAATTTACTTACCATATATACTGCGGAGTCAAATTTTTTTTTAGAGAAATCAGGTACCTGAAAAAATCATGGATTGGATATATAGAGTCGTTTTCCAATCCCAAAACGATGAGAGAAATGAGGAAAATGGTTCACAGGTTTTGATTTATGCCATAGGTTTTGGGTACCCGAATAGGCTTGTACTTTGGTGTCAGGTTTTCCCAGGTGTACTAAAACCCAGGCCTACTAAAAAGTCAACAAACATTTTCATCCACTTTTGGACGACTGAAAAGTGGATTGTTTTCACATCGCCACTTTTTGGTCCCTCATGATCTTGCACATACCCTACATGATATAATAGTACTCAATGGATTCTTATCAACTCTAATCATGAATATTTATTATCCCAATTTGGGGAGTGTATTTACCATTATGTTTGTGATGTATTAAATAGTTGGAAACAATTTCTTTCAATTTTAAGTAATTATTCATGGATTTTAGCATAAATTGTTAAAAAAAATATAGAATTATATGATTAAAATCACTATTGAATCAAATTTTAATGTCTCACAAGGTGGATAAAATATATAATAAATATCCTTATAGCATTATAAGAAAAATACATTTTATAGAAGTATATGACATAAAAACTCAAGTTCCAATAGAGCCTAAAGAGATAATCAGATAAAACAACAAACATAACTACACAATAAAAAATATTGAACAATGAAATTTTAGATCTAGGGATTTCTAAAAATTCCAATATAGATTCCTTTTCATCTCTAATAATTATGGTTGGTAAAAAGGATTTATTTTCTCACTCTTAAAGATGAGTTTACTAATCTTAATACTATTAGATTTATACAATCCATGAAATTCTAGTTTATTGCTTTTGGATACGATTGTGTGTAATTTTTTGCATCAACGTTTTAGATTACCACAATCCATGAAATTATATCTCCTTGTGCTCTCCTTCATCCCGATGATGGATCGTGGTGTGCGATTCAAATTTTTGATGCAAAAAAATCACACAATCGTATCCAAAAGCAATAACCTTTACTAACCTTTTTATTGGAGAATTAAAAGTATGAATTGAATGATGTTGTTTACCTTAATAATTTAAATTGATTTCTTAAATATATTTTTTCATATAGTTTAATGAAAGAAGATGACATTCTTGAGACTTCCTTTTAGGTACATGAGGATCATTTCAAATTTTGATTTATGCAATTTGGTTGTACTAATTCCAAATAATATTTTGAACATCTTATTAATTTAGTTCTCTACTCATTTTATTCAAAATAATGTTGTCAGTGTTCTATTTTAACATCCTAATCATCTATACTCTATGACAGAGTGATGCTAAATTCATGTAAAGTCTTGCAAAGTTGCTAAACATTGAGGAAAACTCCTATTTTGAACGGGAGGAGAATGTTATGCTTGTAAGCCTATTAATAAGTAGAGAGTTTTGTAAATTCCCTATCATTTATCTATGGTGGTAGAGTTGAAGATTAAGTCCTATTTGTGTAGCTTTTAGTCATAGCTTTCTATGGTCATCATAATTAGGGACCGTGCTAGAAATATTTTAAGTGGATTATCATGGAATGATTGCAAGATGTATAAAATTATATCTTTTATTGGAATATGAAGTCAATTGTAGTCGTATTCTAGCACTGATGAATAGTCAAGATTGGATAGGTCACTAGTGTTATTCCAACAGTGACAACTAGTTAAGAGTAGGTACCACTAGTGTTATTCTAGTGGTGATGAATAATTGACATGGGGTATCAAGATAGGTCTCAAGTTTGTGCCTAATGTGGTTTTCTAAAGGAGAAAACTTTAGGTTGAAGGCTTGATGGCCAAGGGTTGTAGGTGGGTTGGTTTTACTTCCTTATTGCACCTAAAGCTATTCCTTGGAAAAGCCAAAAAAAATTTTATGAAATATTATTTCTAGCATTTTGCCATTTGTCCAACTTGTAGTTGCATGAGTTATACTTTCTATTTTTGAAAATTTGTCTTCAATTAAGATTTTGTAACTTGGATGTCATATATTATGCATAGTCATGTTTTATGAACACTCTTGAAGATTTTATAACTATGAAAATTCATCACATGATACAAAAGATCTTTGCCCATGGTTTCTTTTTTTAATTTAAATCTATGTGTTTAGTTTTTATTGTTTCCTCTGCATAATGTTTTTAATGCAACATTAATAGTTTTATCAATTTACTGTTAAGTTATAGTTTAAATGTTTGGGTTTAATAGGTTAATCAATCCACCTCTAGTAATGGACCAAGTGAACTTCATGTTATCAACATTCAATCCTAATAACTCAATTTTGTGGGTCTTGGCTACCTATTCTAGGCCTTTTTCCTATACACACGGTTGATAGGAATTTTTAAATTTTGATTATTACAATTTTAAATAGTATATATATAATATGTACATAAATGTTTTTCATAAAATAATTGAAAATATCCAATAATAAACCTACAACTTGTAGAATCTAGATAAATAGAGAAAAAAAAAACTTTTAAAATATATATAGAAGTTTTAGAACACAAGTAAGCAAGATTGTCCATTTAGATAAATTTTGAATTTTAAAATTTTAAAATAAATATGTATTATCACTCAAAATTT
Organism: Thuja plicata; assembly: GCA_018584345.1. NCBI lineage: Eukaryota > Viridiplantae > Streptophyta > Pinopsida > Cupressales > Cupressaceae > Thuja > Thuja plicata. Next base: position 1,227,684 of record MU223308.1, read on the forward strand.
TAAAAAGAAATTTTGCAAAGCTCATATATACTTGGAGCAAAACAAGAAGTTATCACAATTACAAATTAACAATGTCAACAACTAGGGAGGATAGATCATCAATGAAGAGTTAGAAGGTTTGAAAATAACAAAGGTTGGATGCCATGTTGAATTTATAGAAATATCTGTGAAGTATTACTTAATCAAATATGATTATTAACATTTGTTACAGTACTAAAAAGATGTATCTACTTCACATAGAAAGAGATTTGTTGAAATATTTATATAAAAAAATTATTTATGATATTGTTATTTTTCTTTTGAATTCTTAAGTTGATGTTAAATTCTATCAAATCTTCCCAAAATATTATCTCCTTGTTCTCAACATTAACTTTCAACATAAATTTTCAATTATGTAAACTACTAAGATATATTACTGAACAACATTGGATCGAATCATATGAGTCAATGATGTGATGTGACATCATAATTATTCAATAGTTTAATACTTAGAAATTATTTCAATGGTAGGCTTAGCTAGAGGATGGTGTTAAAATATACATTTTGCAAGCATGTGAATCAACTGTTGATGTTAGACTGCCTTGCATTGTTCCTTGAAGATTTGAATGCTGAAACAACAAGAAATCATAAAATTATATTTAACTTGACATAAAATAAGTTTAGTTTGAACTCTTAACATATCAAATAAAAAAATTATACAACCTAAATACAATAGTACATATGCTATAACCTATGGAAAATAAAGTAGTAAATATTCTATCATAATAGATATTTGTAATTACAGTTGAAAAGAGAGAGTGGATAAAAGTATTCTTACATTCCATAAGTCTCTAACCTCAACAACATTGTCTTCAGGAAGACCAATATCTTTCCATTTGACAGTTATAGAAGTGCTTTCAGGACTTCTATTCCATAAAATAAAAGTATATCTCCCATTTGATAATGGTCCTGCCCATACCTATATATATATAATAAATAAAATTTAAATATTCTAAATAACTTTAAAATCTTAGTTTAATATAGTTTTCATGTAATTTATTATAAGCATTTCAATACCTCAAGGTCCCCTTCCTTGCTCACTTTCTTTCCTTGCACGCCTAAAGAATCTAGAGAAATGCCCAAGAAAAACATATGATCAACACAAAGATAAGACAAACTTATGAACAAGATTTCATTTTAAAAAAAAATTAAAAATATTTTTAGTTCCCCCACCTTGGTTGACCTGAATGACCTCCTCATTGGTTATAATCTCTATAGTTTCAGTGCTCATATTTCTTATGTCACAACCAAGAAGCAAGGGTGCCTACAGATAAGAGTACAATTGAAATGACCATATAAATAAAACATTCAAAACAAACCCAAAATTTATATATTCCCATTGGCATGTTATTTACCTTCATTAAAGCCCATATACTAAAGTGGGATCGATATTCCTCTGTGGTCATGTTTCCATTCCCAACCTCTAACATGTCAGGATCTGATTCATCAATTCAAGAACATGTATCAATATAGAACGAGCTTTAATGTTGTAAATTATAATTATTTTACATTATCCTAATACCATTAGATATTTGAACTTACCATTCCATCCACCAGGGCCTGCATAAGCAGCCCACTTATCATTCTGGTCAGCTGTAGATGTCATTCTGAAATTATGAAACTTCAGTAGTAAGGAATTTTTTTCCATTGTAAACTATATATATAAAGGGTTTGTCTTCTCTGCAATCAAATCCGTAACAATAAACTGTCATGTATGTTACCCACCTTTTCCAATCATCATGTATATCTCCTGTAGTTCTCCAACTATTTGCAATCTTAGGACCCCAAGTTGCAGGGTCTTCTTGGCCCCTAATTTTTTTTACGCCCATTGTAAAAAAAATCCATGAATACAACACTGATATTGTGTATAAAAAAAAAAAAACCAAACATACATATTCTTAATAAGATTAAAGAAATGCTTCTTACCATTCACACAATGAATAGAAAATAGGGCGGCCTGTCTTGTTGAGTGCTTCACTCATTGTTGTATACCTGACGTTTTCAAATATCTTTTATAGTTGTAAATATCAAACAAAAACTTACACATCCACGAACTAGTGTAGAGATGACGTTTACCTCTGTTTCGTATCTACTCCCTCATTGTGACAATTATCATATTTCAAATAGTCTATTTCCTGTTTTTTCATCATTCAATGGTTTTTTTCTTTAGTATTATTGAAAAGAGATAATTATAGGACCTTCCAGAATTACTATTTAAATTACTATTTTTTCATCATTCAATGGTTTTTTTCTTTAGTATTATTGAAAAGAGATAATTATAGGACCTTCCAGAATTACTATTTAAATTACTATTTAGTATTTAAGATGCATCAATGCATGGTATATGAAGATAATTTATATATTGGTACATCCTAGAAACCAAATTGCTATTTTTAGAATCCTCATACCCATGAAGCAAAAGTTTTGGCATCTTGCTCTTCAGACCCAAGAGAGCCTGGCTGGGTTTTGGCACATGTCAAGGATCTGAGAATCAAGGAAAATAAATTGTTAACCGAATGCTCACATTTAATCTCTTTTTTCAAAAGGTTGCAATGTTATATAATTGTTAACATAGGTATGTTAGGGTTAATATGCATCTGTTATTTGCTCACCCTGCATCTGAATAAATTCCAATCTTAAGTCCTTTGGAATGAACATAATCTGCCAATGCCTTTATGCCAGAAGGAAACGTAGTAGAGTTGGCAACAAGATTACCCTGATCGGATGGAAGGGTTTCAGTTTCATTACATCAAAAAGTAGAAATCTAATTCTAGTAGCTCTCAATTCTTAATTATGCACCTGAGAGTCTCTGTCCAGGTTGGCCCAGCGGTCATCTTTATTGACACAACCAGATTAACATTAGTATTAGCTAATTGGTCAAGACATATATACAGAAAAGTAGAAAAGGTTGTATATCTGACCTATATTCACAAACACATATCCCAGCTTGGATAGTCCAGTGGCTACAATTGCATCAGCTGTATAATACACACACCAATATAATTATATCTTTAAAAATCAGTAATAATCACAAACCAGTATAAAATTTAAAAAAGATTATGAAACATATAAATTCTAAGAATGCACACAGATCAATATAATCATTTCTTTGAAAATCAAGGATAAATTAAAAAGATTATGGGAAAAATAAGATGATCAAGATCTTCTCGTTCCCTGCTACTGCATTAGCCATCTAACAGTATGTTTTATGTTCTGGAGTTCACTGCATATGAACTCTAAGAATGTGACGTTTATTCATCCCTTTAAATTTTTATTATGTGTAATATGATTTTAGAGTTAATTTTTTAGACATTTAACAAAAAAAACCTTAAGCCTCTGTGTTATGTGTTAGTTCTTTCTAGTCTGTACCTCTTGTGCTGCTTTTCGATAGTTTTTTGGTCTTAAATATTTGGGCTTTATATTTGTAAGGTCAGCCCTTTTGTTAGACTGCTTTTAGTTATCAATAATTAAAAAACCTTAAAATATGCAACACTATTGTAACCTGCTACCACTAACATTATTTCAAATACAGAAGCTATTATAACATTCATAATATACTGTCGTTTTCTCACACTAAAAGAAATTTAGAACAAAGAAATACAAATAATTTTTTCTATTATTTCTAAAAGATTAAAAAAACTTCTTAACCTTATCTAAAAGACTTAAATAGATCAAAAATTTGTAAAAACATATCCTTATGGTCAAGCCTCATTATCTAAAAGACATAAATACATCAAAAACTTGTAAAAACATATCCTACAAAACTTGGATTATTAGAAACAAAGCGGAAAGAAAAAACTAACTAAAAACAAAAACATGCAATATCTTCATTATTAGAAACAAAACAAAAACCTAAAACTAAAAAATACAATACAAGTTTAATCGATGTATAACACTGTAGAATCCAACAATAACACTGTTGTTGAGAATCGAAGTATGAAGAATACCTGTTTCACGGATAATCTGCTCATGAATCCCAACAGGGAAATGATTAAAGTTGTTCCATCTAAACAAAGAACAGAAACACATCAACCATTGTATCAGAGTGTATACATGCATTAACAAATGAGAAATTTCAGTATTCCTTAACGCTCAGTAAATTTATTCCAGAGTATTTGCAATTGAGAAACATTTTATACCCCATCTGAGGCGTCTGACCAAGCCCATTGGATCCCGATTCTGCTCGATAGCACAAAAGTGCAAAAAGCGAAACCCATATCATCTTCATGTTTCCCAGTGTCCCCAAAACATAAAAATTCTAGGTCTACTTATAGCAAGCAAATTGTAATTTTAATTACCTAGAAAAGACTTCTGGAATTGAAGTATACAACTGTTGTTGAGCTGGTTCCAGCGTATATAATTGTGTGAACGGATAATGTCATTTCATGGACTCGGCATGGAATCAGTTACAGACAAGGGCAAGCTGACAAAACGAGGCTGTGAAGAAGACCTTCTACAAATCTAATCGCCAACGACCGTGCACATTTTAGGCGTCGATGTTTTCCTAAAGAATTATATAACTCCAAAATAATGGGGCCAGAATGTTTTGAAATGGTGATCATAATTGAAGCGATATGTGATGTGGTATCTTATTATAAATGAGAAATCTGACAGAGAAGAAACATAGGAGATAGCGATGTTTAAAAAGTTCATAGTTTTTGATGTTGAAAACCCATGGACTATGTGTGTTCCAGTTTATTCTTATTTTAGAATCCAATCAGATCTGAAATAGTGAGCATAATAATATTTTAAAAATTTATAATTTTTGATGTTGAATATCTATAGACTGGTGTTAGAAATCCCTTGGACTATTTTATTTTATGATTCTTTTTAATTTTATTCTTATTAGTGAATAATTGTGGGATGGCACCATACTGTCATAGAAATAAAGAGTCTGTTTGGTAGTGTATATAAATAATTTTAGTCAGTTGTTTATTTTAAATTAAAAATTATGCCGTAAAAATAAAAATATAAGTTTACTGTTTTTCAACTCAACTTTCATTTTCCTCTGTACTATTATTTCTATGTTTTCTTATATTTTTTAGTTTGATATTAGTGTAGGTTGGTCATTTCAATGTTTTTATTGGATTTTGTAAGAAAATTATTAATTGTCTAAACATATTTCATTTTTGAATTATTTAAGCAATCTTTTTATATTTAAATATTCTAATCAATTTTATGAGTATAAACAATCTTTTTATATATAGATATTTTAATCAATTTTATGAATAATATATATTTTATCAGAAAACGAAGATGATGAGGAAGACACCGAGGAAGAGGAAGGGGATGCTGAAGACGCCGAGGATGGTGATGCTGGAGACGAAGAAAATGATGAAGCGGCAGATGTGGAGGAAATTGAGGCTGCAGAGGGGTCCATGGAGGAGGATCCAGAGGAAGAGCTCCACAGCTCTGGGAAAAAGCTCAAGATCTAACTCTGCAGCAAGCACAGAGAATGACACCACTTCTCTCTCTGACTAAGCCATGAAATGAGATAAGTCCATATGGGGCTAGTGGTTGTTGTGCTGCTTTTTTAATATTTAAATATTTCCCTGCTGAATTCTGTGTAATGTTAATTTAAACTTTCGGATGAGCCTAGGTGCTCTTTTTTCAGGTTCACAATCCCACCAATGGGATTGGGTTATGAACCATAACTATTTACAGATGTTTTCTTTTACTGTTTTCAGCTTTCTATTAATACAAACCTCACGGCTTAAGCCCCTTATTGATAAAAAAAAAAATTATTTTATTTTTAATAATTTAGTACAATTAAACTTGTTGTGATTATTTTATTTTAACTTATATTATTATATATAATTTAAATTAATTAATTATTTTTTAATAATTTAAATAATAATTTTAAAAAATACCATGATAAAAATTTTTCTTTATTGAAAATATTTTTTTCTTTCATAAAATGAGATATAGAGGTAGAGACAAGGAGAAATACAAAAAATAGAAGTTATTTACATGGAGGATTCATGACAAGTGTATGATTGGACACTTTAATTCTCTTGATATCTTTGAAATATCATATCATCCAAACCTAATATTTTCAATAAGAAAATGTTTCATACTTGAATTAGATGGTAAATAGCCATTGATAGATGTATTGATCCTTATGAATTAAATATTTTTTGTCTATGCTAAACCTCTTAATAAGATTTTGGGAGGACCTCTCTACACTGATTCGATGAACCTATAGAATAAAGTAGCTTCGCCCTTTTTTACTTTAAGGAAAATAGAAAACATTTACAAGGGGGAGCAATTTCAAATTTTCCCAATACTACAACTTAAAAGTATAGAGAACACTAAAACATGTAAATCAAATAAATAAGTAATCAACTTTTAATATCATAATTATATGAATAATGCCAATAATAATATTCAACAATCCTCCATTCTTATAAAAATTTAAGAAGTTGAATAATAATAAAGTAAAGAAATTAAATAGTTTATGTGTCCAAATAATTCAATCATTCTTTCTATCAATAGTGATACAAAACATTTTCAAAACAAATTACGAAAAAGTGCTTGTTTGAAAGCAGTGGCAAAAGGTTACCAATTTAGGGAATCTATTCAACAAATGAAATAGGTTCAATTTATTTTCACATTTCTGAGAGAGAGAGAGAGAGAGAGAGAGAGAGAGAGAGAGAGTTTATATCTATGTATGTGTACACACACACACACACATATATATATATATATACATACATACATACATGGGTAAAAGTACAAACCCGTGTCACGCTTTTATAAAGGAAAAGGTTAACACAACCAAAATTGTTCAATTTTGACAACATAAAAGTGAAAAAAGGTTTTCGGTACAACCACCTAAGGCAAATAAATAAAAATTAGGTAATAAAATAATAATAAACTATACCTACTCACCTCATATGCAGCTTACCTTGATATTAAAATGTCTCATGAACATGAGATAGACAAATATGGGTTGAAAGTGATTCATTATACAATCAATTGTGTAGAAGGAACTATCACCCCTTCGTAGACTAAATGTTTGTTAATTGAAGATTGTAAAGCTATGCTTAATCGATTCCATGCACACAAAATTACCCATGTTTATCGGGAAGAAAATTATGTGGCTGACAGGCTAACCAATTTAGGTGTAAATTCTAATCATTTGTTCTTTTGATAATAATGACCATATCCCAACTGAGATACATATGTTATTACACATTGATGCTGAGAAGTTCTTTTCTTGGCCTTGCCTTGGTTTTGATGAAATCGTACATGCAAATTGATCTCCAATTTAAGGCCTTTTTAATGATCGCCTCATTTTTTTAATGGTGATTAGCTTGGGGTTTTATTTTGCTTTCCTTGTTTCTTAGACAAGTGGAAATTGGTGTGAAAATTTTATGGGGGGTGATCAAATTAGGTTGGAGTCATTTTTTTATGAAAATGGTAGAAGGAAGAAGTTGTTTGGTCAGAGCTCTCGGCTGGTGATCTAACTCCTTATATGGAGAAATTGCATGGTGCAGACATGCAAGTCACTGAAACCTTTATCAATGGTTGGGAGGAATTTATTTTTAAGGTTTATATATTAGAATTATAAATAAAAGAGGATTTGATTGCAAACATGTCGGATACTCTGATAGAGGGAAGATAACTTTATAGAGATAAGAAGTGTTGGACATTTTCTTTCTTCTATGTGAGAGAGACAAGGTTTGCAGGATCTCGGACAGTGGACATGATAGGGCAGGATCTCAAATTCCCTTAGGCAGATGTGGTGGAAGTGATTATGAGATATTTGACTCTTGACGGTAAGCTTACCAGTCTTTTTTAGTTATCACTTTGTGATTCTGAACCATTTTCAACATAGAAAATATATTTCCATTCTGTATTATCTATCAGCTTCCATGAACCATAGTTTATCGGCCCAAAATAATAACCCTTCATCACTTGTTCTGCATGAATTCCTCATCCTTTGGATTATGTAATATTCTTGTGATTTTCATACTAAAAGGAACCACTTGCCCAAAACCGGCATTGAATACCAGAAGAATGATAGGGTCCATTATGGGGAAGAACGTTCGTTGGACCAGTAGGAATATGACTCAAATGGGGATAAAATATTTCATTTGAATAACATAAAGTAAGCGAGTGCTACTTCCTCATCCCATAAAAGGGTAGTCATTTTTTTATGATGATGATGGGTCAGAGTATACACCCTTTGATGAAACTATGCCAGATTCTCTAGACCCCGTCTCCCTTTAAAAGAATAAAGGAGAATCTAAAGGTTCAACCGCAAATTTAAAGAACACAAGGTGATGACATTAATTTTTCCATTAGTACAGTTAGTGAAAAACATTGACAAAGATCATCGGTACAAGCATAACTGGCAGACAGCAAGCATACCCGACAGAACAAAAAGTCACGAGGTAAAAGTGCTAAGTATGGAATTGACTGATGAACACTAACAAGTGTTGTACCGATGAAGTAAAAAGGACATCACCAACAAATCAATGACATAACACAAGAATCATCACCGATGATACAAAACTGATGGAGCAGAAAAGGCATACCTGAGAAACAGTTCAAGAAAGGAACACTGACGAAAAAGAAAACCGACAGACTGACAAAGAAGCCCGACCATCAGAACCGACAGTCAGTTAGAGAACCCACAAATAGTGGATCTGACTTTTACACGTCAAATAAAGCATTGTAATTCTATTTTTAGAGTTTTAATTTTTTTTAAATCATTACTTGAGGGTCAAGAAAGCATAATGTAAATGTTTTAAAGCATCCTAATAGATCTAAAACATATCTAACTAAATATCAAGTTAACTTGCAAAGCGTGAATCAAGAATAGAGCTAAAATCTAGTATAAATAGATGTTCAATCAATTGTGAATTATGAATTCATTATTGTTGATAGCAACGAAGAGCATCTAAAGAGTAGAAGGTGGAATTCATGCAAAATTCAAAAATAGATCACACCAGTTATCAAGAACACACAGAGGCTACCAAAGTACAGACAAAGGTATTATTCAATCATGAAAAGATGATTACTCATACATAGGAAGCTTTATTGGATCTGTTATCAGCAATTAGAGATTGCATACATCATCAGACCAAAGACTTATGTAGTTTCATTCTAACAAGTGCATCACATCTAAAATCCTTTTGTAGAAGGTGGACTTAACAGTTCTTTACAAATCTCTTAACAGTGTTGCTAAAGCTTCAAACAAAGTAGATCTTAACAGGTCTCCACTGTAATACTCCTAACAGGGTAGGTCATCAGAAGTGACCAATTGTAAGCCTTAACCGACCCCTTCTTATCTACAGATAGTGAAGTCTTGTGGGTAAAAATCCCCACCGCAGTTTTTACTTCCTAACAAGATTTTTCTGCGATATCATATCTTGTGTCATGTGTTATCTATTTTCATGAATGTTTCTTGTATGGTTACATATTAAAGAACTTATATTATGATTGCATATGCATAAAGAAAGATGAACATTTAGAGAAGAGAAATTGCAAACTAATGACTAAGGGTTAATGGGCTAACCAAGAAAAATTTTAGAGGTACTGATTCACCCCTCCCCTCTTAGTACATCATTCATAATATAATTCCAATGATTGGTATCAGAGCTAATTCTCTTTCTTGAAAAGATTAAAGACTTAAGAGAAAAGATCAGAGCAATGGAAAAGTACAGACTGGACATGACTATTGAGAATGAGCAGTTACAGATGCAGATAAACTATGAGCAGTATAAAGAGGTGAGAATCAACTTGAGAAAACTTCTTGATGAAAGAAAGATTATGGAAACTAAGCTGAATGAGAAGGACTACAAAGAATCAGAAATACAAGATTACTTTGATTCAGTAGAATCATCAACAAGCAAAGCTTCAAACGCATCAGTGGAAGAGATCACGAGTCTACAAGAATTCAATCTACATCTAACAGAGAAAATCAAGATGCTGCAAATCGGTCAAGAAACTCAAATGGCGAAAATGATTGATGTCATGAATGATGCAAGAAAAACTAAAAATAAAAGAACACTAGCCATTGATGATAGGATGAAAATAAAAGAGAAGCTGCAAGAGAAAGAATCAAAGATTCAAAGACTTGCTGAGCATCACCATGAGGTTACCAACCAGATTATTCTTATGAGTCAAGAAGCAAACAGACTAAATACAAAACTCATTGAAATAATACAGTCTATTGGTGAGCTAAGAGAAGAGAATGAAAAATTGAAGCATGAAATCAAAGTCCAGAATCAACACAAGGAATTGATCAAGAAAGTTGAAGATAGCAACAAAAGAATGGATGATTTTCTTGATGGAAAGAGAAGAGTCAACAACTACACAGGATTAGGGTACAATGAGAATGGTGAATCTTCTAATCAACCAGATCAAAGGAATGCTTTCACAACCCCAAGATCCAAGAAGCTGTCATGCAATCACTATGGAAAACCCAACCACACCTCAAACATTTGCAGAAGCAAAATGAAAGGTATTCCTCAAGCACAATCTACTTTCATTGGTAATTGTTATAAATGTCAAAAGAAAGGACACAAGGCACATGAATGGAGATCCAAAGTGACAAATCCAAAAATGAAAACCTACATGGACAAGTAATGTCCTACCTGCAAGATGAATGGGCATACACATGCAGAGTGTTGGAAAAAGAACAACAAGGCCTGGACACCAAAGGAAATTGATAATAGCTACAAACCAACAAGAGTAGGTAACTCATATGTTTGGGACTATAACACATGGGTAAACTGCACAGCATGTGGAAGGTATG
>MU223308.1:1241268-1268858 GCA_018584345.1 Thuja plicata
GTCCCACTTCAATTCACTACACGTGATGTACCACAAGAACTTTTAATTAGATTATCTTCTAGGTACACATTTGCACTCCATGAGGAGAAACGGATAAGAGAAAGAGTACTTGTTACTCTTATGCCTCCTGAATCAAAAAGGGAAGAAATAAATGAAATCATGGAAGAATATGAGAAAAATTTCTCACCCAAAATGAGAGCTTACAAATTTCTTGAAGGGAATTTTATAGAGCTAGAACAAGAAGCTCATGATAAATGGAGCAAGATACTCAATCATGCTAAGGAGAGAAGTTATGAGAAGGAAACCGTCACTCAGGGAGATAACTCAATAGTTGAGTTAGACAGTGAAGAAATTCAAATAACCGGCCAGAAATAGGTTGATATTGTAGATGAAGAATGGCCAGACACTACTCTTGACCACACTCAAAGTAAGGAAAATCAAATACCAGCAAGTCCAATTCACATCAGTTTAGAGGATGAATAAGTTACAAAAGAAGAGTTAATAATAAAAGGTAACTTAGTTGATGATATAAATGATGAATCATGGTTAGACAACATTGTCAATGACACTATAGGAAGAAAAAGACATAAATATTGCACAGGGAAATACCGGCGGACAGGATTCAACTATTGACACTACAATAGTCAATACACCGACAAACATGAATATATTAATTGATGCTATTGATATTCAATCAAGTCAGGACAAATCATCTAAGAAATATGATGACATACCCAAGGACATGGGTAATGATGAAAACAAAGATGCATCCAACACTCAAAAGAATACAGATACAGAAATGAAAGATGCAACCGACACTTAACAAGAAGTGTCTAATGAACAGAATAAAGAAGCAGAAAACAAAACTAAGGATACATTGAGAAAGGGTGAAGAAAAAGAAAAGAGTGAAGAAGTCAAGCAGGATGAAGGCACAAAACAAAAAGAAGATATATCTGTTGATACACCTAAGGCCAATGAGGAGACGTCTTCACAAAACCAGCCGGTGGACTCAGAACAGAAACAACAGGACGCTTCATCTTCTCGACCCTCACCTACCAAGTTAACCCAATCTCAATGATTACAAATGGTAGTACATCAATCTGCCACCCAGCCAAAGAAGAAGAAGAGGAAAGCGCTGAAGAAAGACATTTTGGCTGTCACAATGGATGAAGTAATTGAAGTCCCAAACTGGGATATTACTACTTTGGATACAGATAAACTTCAAGAGTTTGGAGTGCTATGTCAAAGAAAAGCCATTTAGAAGAAAATGATACAGGAACATAGGGAAACAATGGCACTTGACAAGGTAAGAGACATTCTCCAACAACTTATTCCTGAGGTAAAACTTGAACAACATGCTACAGTTAAGGAGCAAATAGTTGTTCTTACCGACGCCATCACAGACCAGAATGTAGATGCAAAACAAGCAATGGAAGAACAAGCAGAGAAAAATTATCAATACAAGTTAATTGATAAGATCAGCCAAGAATTGACAGTGAACAAGGTAAAGCTCTCTGAACTAACTGATCAATTAGAGCCAATGATTGCTGAGGCAATTACCTTAGTTCAAAAGATGTGCACACTTGAAAATTTTACAAAAGAAAATAGTGAAAATTTATCAGAAATATATTCTAATGTCACAACGAGTGCACAAAGCCTAACCTCAAATGCACATAGTATCAAGGCACATCATGACAAGGTCATTGAGGCTAACAGGCTAAGGAAAGAAATATGGAATGCTGAAACACAATTAAGAGGTGAGATTACCGACCTACAGGCACACATCTTGCCTAATCTTACTATTCTACAGCAGCATGTTTTTGAAGTAAGAAACTTAATTGCAACCCTAGAGATGTCTGTAGTAGGTAGCATCTATGATATACACGTAAGGATATCACTTGAGCACATGGCTCTAGAAATGTTGAAGGATAAATGGGAAAAGATGATAGAGGAGATCAAATCCTCACATTCCCACCTTTTTGACAAGATGTAAGTACCTTTGCCTTTATTATCAAAAAAGAGGAATAGAAATGTATGTATATTGTATGTACAAAAGGAACAGATATGTAAAGATAGATATGTACAATATATATATCAAAAAAAAAGGCAGAAAAGTACATAAGGAAATGTATATATACTTACACTTACTGACATATACATAGGGGGAGTCATTCAAATGACTAAGGATGGAGTATACACAGGTGTACATACTAATACATTCAGTATGTTGCACATATCATGTTTTTGATACTAATGTCAAAGGGGGAGATTGATGACATTAATTTTGCCATTAGTACACTTATTGAAAAATATTGATAGAGATCATCAGTACAAGAATAACCGGCAGACGGCAAGCATACCCAATAGAACAAAAAGTCATGAGGTAAAAGTGTTAAGTATGGGATTGACCAACGAACACTAACAAGTGTTGTACCAATGAAGTAAAAAGGACATCACCGACAGATCAATGACATAACACAAGAATCATCACCGATGATACAAAACTGACAGAGCAGAAAAGGCATACCCGATGAATAGTTCAAGAAAGGAACACCAACAGAAAAGAAAAAATACAGACTAGCAGAGAATCCCGACCATCAGAACCAACAATCAATTAGAGAACCCACAAATAGTGGATCCGACTTTTACACATCAGATAAAGCATTGTAATTCTATTTTTAGAGTTTTAATTTGTTTTAAATCATTACTTGAGGGTCAAGCAAGCATAATGTAAATGTTTTAAAGCATCCTAATGGATCTAAAACATATCTAACTAAAGATCAAGGTCAAGTTGTAAACCTTGGATCTAGAGTTAACTTGCGAAGCGTGAATCAAGAATAAAGCTAAAATTTAGTATAAATAGATGTTCAATCAATTGTGAATCATGAATTCATTGTTTTTGATAGCCATGAAGAGCATCTAAGGAGCAGAAGGCAGAATTCTTGCAAATTTTAGAAACAGATCACACCAGTTATCAAGAACACACAGAGGCTACCGACGTGCAGACAAAGGTATTATTCAATCATGAAAAGATGATTACTAATACATACGAAGATTTATTGGATCTGTTATCAGCAATTAGAGATTGCATACATCATCAGATCAAAGACATATGTAGTGTCATTCTAACAAGTGCATCACATCTAAAATCCTTTTGTAGAAGGTGGACTTAACAGTTCTTTACAAATCTCTTAACAGAGTGCACACTTAACAGTGTTTCTAAAGCTTCAAACGAAGTGGATCTTAACACGTCTCCACTGTAATACTCCTAACAGGGTAGGTCATCAAAAGTGACCAATTGTAAGCCTTAACAGGCCCCTTCTTATCTATAGATAGTGAATTCTTGTGGATAACAATCCCCACCGTAGTTTTTTCTTCCTAACAGGATTTTTCTACGATATCATATCTTGTGTCATGTGTTATATATTCATGAGTGTTTCTTGTATGGTTACATATTAAAGAACTTATATTATGATTGTATATGCATAAAGAAAGATGAACAGTTAGAGAAGATAAATTACAAACTGATGACTAAGGGTTAATGGGCTAACCAAGAAAAATTTTAGAGGTACTGATTCACCCCTCCCCTCTCAGGACATCATTCATAATATAATTCCAATAGAAGGGAATTTTTTGGGTCCCTTCCTCCTATGGAAATAAGGAAATTGGCCTCGATGAAAAAACCTAAATAAATGTAGGACTCTTTTTCCTCTACGTTTTCCCTACATGGTAGTCTTGAGGAGGAGCATATGGGTATTCATGTGGAGATTTTGATCGATTCAGGGAAAGATACCCTATTGGAGAAGGGTTCTTCTATGCTTGAAAATCCAAATATTGGTAGTATGTTAAAGAACGTAATGGAGAGTCAACAATTTTTGTTTACTTAGATTGCTGAAGAGCTCAATGCTTCAAAGGAAATATCCCCCCTGGCTAACCCCAAATTGGATAGTATCATGGAGAGTACTCAAACCATAGCCTAGGGCATAATCTAGCTTAAAGAGGATCATTAAAATCACATTAACAATTTGGAAGGCACTATTAATAGTTTGTAGGACAGAGTAAGGGTTGTGGTGGCAGTGAGTAAGACTATACAATGGATAATTCTAGCAAATGAATTATGAAACTCAACACATAGGCGGATGCTTTACAAGCTTTATCTAAGGGTGCTCTTGCTTCTCCCTCTGTTAGTGTGAAATCATCTTGAATGGGACACCATAAAGATGTTGGCTCTACTATGGAAGTAGCTACTATTGCTGGTAATCTGGATAAAGACATTCTTCCAGGTCTTGTGACCAGACTCAAAAGCAAAGATAAGGGAATTAATCTAGTGGAAGGTGTTGTATTCCCCTATTTTTTTTCTTTTGTCTATCATATGGTTAGCATCTTACATGTTCTTGGTTGAAAATTGTTCCTTTTTGATACCTTGATACTTTGTTTTTGGGTGTCTGGTCCCTGTAAAACTAGTTTACCTTTAATAAAAAAAAATATACCTACTCACCTAGAAAAAATAAAAGATAACTAATATGCCTAAGTATAACTTAAGCTCTATTGCATCTATTTCTAAAGACCCAAAATTTAAAATTTTCTAGTCAGTTTCTCTTTGTGCATGAAATTGTATTAAAAATATCAACTTTCACACCTATTCAGCCTCAAACCTTAAATTTCACATGTTTTCAACCTCAAACACCTACTTTCGCACAATATTTCCAAAAGCACTAACTTTTCACACTAATTGTTTTCAAACTCCAACTTTCACATTTGGGAAAGCCCCAACCCCAACTTTTACATCTTTTAACTTGAAATCCTTACTTTCACGTTTGAGAATTGAAAACCTTAACTTTCACATTCATTAGTTTCAAATTCTTACCTTTGGAAACCCTGTTTTAGAACCTTGTAACCGCTTTTCAAAACTTTTAAGAAAGTGCAGTTAGTGAGCATAAAATTGATTTTTACAATCTATGTCAGCATCATTGTCACGTATACCAATATAATAGCTTTGGAGTAGGGTATAGCTAAGGGAGTTGGGAAAGTGATGTAGTTGTATATGGAACAATGGAGAATGCATTCAAATCATTTGAAAAAATGTTCCATTCCTTGGAATACGATAGTAACAGCATGAAGAATGATTTTGTTCAGTTCTTATAGTCGAGCTACTGTGATTTGTTGGACAAGTTTTAGAATTGCTAACTAGAATGAAATTGGGAGCTTTAGAGCTAGGTTTCAAGGAAATATGTATTTGATGTTGTGTTTATAACTTCCCAATGTAGACATACATGCAAAATGTCAAATCATAAACATCAAGCATATGAACTATTTTACAAATTTCCTCAAAGAATGAAACAAAATTATTGTAGGCAGGGCACGAAATGGATTTTTTGTCAAGGCCTTAGAAATATCTACACAAACGTAATTGATAAGGTGTAAATTCAAATCCCATAACCTTTGCCAGCATCAGTCGAGCCTATACCATATGGGAACTCTTAAATAGCTGGTAATGCTTTGGAAGATATGAACAAAAAATTTCAAAGAATAGTGAAGGCATGGAGTATGGCGACATAGTTGTGGATTGTGTTGTATTTTGAGCCAACATTGTTGATCCATTAATGATATGAATTTGATGCTCATATTAGTTTGTGTAACTCAGGCAGGTATCTTTATGTCCAGGAATAAAAAGTTGTCAATTTTTTTGACTTTCAAAAAGTAATCGAAAACTTCCAAACATTGGAAACTTCTAGAAATCATAAATTTCCAGAAATTAGAACTTCCAGAAAATGAAAACTACTAGAAATTGGAAACTTATAGAAAGAACTTTGTAAATTCAAGATAACCTTAGCAATGAGGGATTGTAAGAGGAGATCAATGGGTATTTGGAGATGTTATATTTTAAGAGAGTTTTCTAGTGATAGCAAAAACAAATTGTAGTATTGGCAAGAGTGTAGAGATAGCGTTGAATGAAACAACAGAACAAATTGAGAGAACAAATTTTTGAGAAGAAAAATTTTGTCGGAGCTTTGTCTGTAAGAGGCAAGCATTTCATCTATCTCTTGATTTTCTGAAATTTAATAAAATTCCTCATCTGTTGAACTGGTTTTCCCTTTGGGGTTTTTCCAGTGATGATTTGTCCAAAAATATTGTGTGTATTTTGTTCTCTTTTCCCCACTCTACTCAATGATCATTCTCTTATGGAATGTTAGGGGGTTGAATAGCATCCCCAAACAAAAATCTATTCATGATTTGGTGTCAGATCACTCCCTGAACATCCTTTGTATTTGGGAGACTAAACTTTCACTGGATTCCATGGTCAGTTGTTCTCCAAGTATTTGGTATTTTGGTCAATGTCAATGTATCGGTTCTTAGGGGTGCTCTGGTGGCTTGTATATTTGTTGGGACCCTAGGAAAATAACCCCTCTTTGGTGGCTATCTTGTCACACTTCTCTTTTTATGGTTGCCTCTTGTCTGGAAATAGGGGAGTTAATTCTGCTCACTAATGTGTATTCTAATGTCGATCTCCTTGGAAAGATAAGGCTCTGGGCACATATAATGTATGTTCAAAGTTTTCATCCTTTCTTGCCTTGGATTTTAGGTGGGGACTTCAATTATTTTGTGTTCCTTGAGGATAAATGAGGAGTTCTTGCTCATTTGGGGCCATATTTTGATCTTCTTCATGAGAATATGGGTCTTTTACATCTTTATGATGTCCAACTAAGTAATGGGCTCTTTACGTTAAATAATAGAAGGATTGGGAATGATGCCATCTCAGAACGTCTGGATAGATTTTTGTTCTCTTACTTTTGGAATAGTGGTAATCTCTCTCTCTCATCTGAAAATCTAGATTGGAGTGGTTTTGATCACTGGCCTATCAAGCTCTCTGCTACTTTTGTTTCTATTCCCAAGAATCCCCCTTTTAAGTTCTAGTTAATGTGGCTTCGGGATGCTTCTTTTCATGATATAATGGTCCACTGGTGGAGAGATGGTGGTCCATCTTATAGCACTGTTATGTTCTCTTTTTCTAAAAAACTTGAGTATGTCAAAAGAGAGCTAAAAAACTGTTACGGGACTTTCTTTGGTAATCTTCAAACCATGAAGAAGAGGGCTCAAGATCATCTAGAAAACATTACCAGGTAGATCCTTGATCTTGGTTTCTTAGAAGCTCTTAGCAGAGAGGAATCCTAGGCTTCCAGGGACTTAGCAGAGTGGGATCTTAGAGAGGAAATTTATTGGAAGTAGAAGGCTTGGATTGATTAGCTTCAGGAAGGGGATAAGAACACTTCTTTCTTTCATAAATATGTGCAGGGCCACCAAAATCAGAGTTATATTTCTTCTCTTGTTAATGTTGGTGGGCTACACTTGACTTATTTGCACGTTGTTTCCAGGGAAGCTATTCAGTTCTATTCTGCTCTTTTTTCTGATGATTCACCTCCTGCTGATATTGAGGAGAATACTATCTTATCTTGTATTCCCTCTCTTGTGACCACTGAGATGAATGATTCTCTTATGAGGTCAATCTTCTTGTCTAAATTGGAGGTAGTGGTCTTCTGCATGAGAAAGGGAAAGGCTCCTGGGCTCGATGGGTTCCCAATTGAATTTTTCCAAGAATTTTGGGATATTATTAATCAGGACCTTTTAGCTGTGGTTCAAGAATCTTATTCTAATAAACAGATTCTTAGAGCTTTGAATGCTACTCTCCTTTTTCTTATTCTGAAAAAGGAAGGGGCTAAGCAACTTGATTTTTTCCAGCCTATAACTCTTTGTAATGTGGTCTATAAAGTCATTACTGAGTTAGTTGTTGAAAGACTTAAAGTTTGGCTTCCCTTGGTTATCTCTGAGGAGCAAGGAGGTTTCATTTCTAGGAAACAAATCCTCAATGGATTGGTTATTGCCTCTGCCATTGACTCTATGTCTCTCTCTAAAGAGCGATCTATGTTCATCAAGATGGATATGGCTAAGGCCTATGATAGAGATAAATGGGGTTTTTTACAAAAAACTCTTCTTTCTTTTGGCTTCAGTTTGGAATGGGTGAGCTGGATTCTGATTTGTGTTACTTCTCCTTCCTTCTCTGTAATTCTCAATGGTGAACCCTCTAAGTTATTTGGGGCCTATCGGGGCCTTTGACAAGGGTATCCTCTTTCTCTATACCTATTTATTATTATGGTGGAGGGCCTTGGAATATTTATTAAATCTCAAGTTTCCCAAAATGTGATACATGGCTGGTGATGGGGAAACAGTTTGCCCAATCTCTCTCATCTCCAGTTTGTGGATGATACTGCTCTTGTTGGTAGAGCTCAGATTTAGGAAGCTGAAGATTTTAGGCTCACTTTGGATACTTATTTGGCGATGGCTCTCTACGGCCGAACGGGTCACTCTCCTCCAATCTTTGATTCACTCTCTTCCTACCTAGAGAAGCATGGTCAAGGCATCCCATGTGTACTTTCTTAAGGAATTTGATGCCCTTTCTTGGGAGTTTCTTTGGAGTGGGAACCTGCAAAATTCTAAATGGAGCATAATTAATTAGGATACTTTCTATAGGACCAAGAAGGAGGGAGGCATGGTTCTTCGTTCTTCTATCTTGACTGGTCAAGCTCTTGCTGCCAAATTCTATTGGTGTTGTTGTTCCAGCTAGTCTCAGCTCTGGGCTCGCATCGCGTCACATAAGTATTTCCCTGGATTTGATCCTTCAAATATCCTGAGGTTTCCTTTGGAGGGATGCAGTTCTATGGTGTGGACTACCCTCAAGAAAGGTGCCCACATAGTGAAGTGACGTCTTTTCTAGATTTTTAATAGAGGCTCTATTCTGGAGTGATTCTTAGAATGGAAACCCTCCTCTTCTAATCTCTCATCTGCACCTGCAAGTTTTTTATGACTCTCTACTTTTTTCTAGATGGGATAAGGTGGCTCATTACAAGGAGTTCTACAATCTCGGCCTTGTTTTTGGTTATAGATGGAATAATTCTTCTGATTGGCCACCAAGGGGCTCAACACAGGATTCGATGGAGCTTTCTCAGATTCTTGCCTCTAGGGATTGCAGCTCTTTGTAGGAACCCAACGTTCTGGCCTAGTGAGGTGCTTCTTTTGGTAAGTATTATGTCTCTTTAGAGTACTTTGAGCTTACTAGGCTGTTGTTTGGTGATGTGGAGGTGCATTGGTGGAAGCAAGTCTGGAACTCTCTCTCTTGGCCGAAGTGTCAAATTTTCCTCTAGTTGGTGGTTCATAATCGTTGTCTCACTTGGGATATCTTTGTAAGTGTGGCTTTGATGGCCCCTCAATCTGTGTGTTATGCTTTGATGGTGAGGAGTCAGTTTCACACCTCTTCTTTCAATTCTCCTTTGTCAATAAAATTTCACACTTTTGGTTGTATGTGTGGGGCTTCCCATGTTGACATGTTTTTTATCTGTGTTGGCATGTTTATTAAGGATGTTAATTTTGGGGTCCTGCACCTGTGGGGGAAAATTTTTCATTCTCTCAATGAAACTATTCAAGAAAATTTTGATGGGATGGGTGGTTTCGATCTTGGAGATGTGGATATTTGCACTTGCCTCTCCTTTCATCTACATGGTAGGGATCCTCTGTCTACTACCCACCCCTATGGTAGTAGAGCCAGACATCATTCAAGGTGGGTTAATCATGAGGGGCATTGGAATCCTCTTCCTGGAGTTATTAAAATCAAAACTGATGGCTCCTCTCGGGGGAATCCCGGTCCTACTGACATTGGGGGAGTTGGGCGCAGTAGTTTTGGGGAAGTCCAATTTCTTTTTTCTATTCACAAAGGATTTCACACCAACAATCTCATGGAGGCCCTCACCATCCTGGTCGCTGTGGAGAATTGTTGTATGTGTGGTTGGTGTAGGATTATCTATGAAGCCGATTCGCAACTAATTGTGAATTTATTGAATAGAGAAGAGCTTTCAGATGTTTGTTGGCAATTGACTTTGGTTATTAAGAAAATTCTTCAGTTATGTAGGTCTCTTCATTCTGTCACTTTTATGTATATCCCCCATGAGTGGAATGGTGTTGTTGACTACCCAGCTAAATGGGCTTATGAGCAAGGGCAAGACTGGAATATTGTTGATTAGAGGCTCCTTCCCTTGATTTATCTCATAAGTTGGATCAACTTGTTGTTCAGGATATGGCTCATTAGAGCTCTTTGCTGTTATGTTCTCTTTGGCTTTCAATAAATTTTTACCCCTCTTTTATTTTATTTTTTTAATAAAAATTTTGTAGTCAAATAATCTATTTTGTTACGAGGTTAAAAATTAGTAATTGCAATAGATTTTTCACATGGTATCAGAGAATATTTGAGGGTAGAAAAGGTTCAGTGCAAGCATAGGAAGATAAAATTGAGGCTTTATAAAACCCAATTCATCCTCTTCTGATTTATTTTGGGTTTTACTTTTTTTTTAAATGGCCTCAATGGGGTTAAGAGATCAGGACAGATTGGATGGAGTCTCAAATTTTGGTGTCTAGAAAGCTAGAATTTCCTTATTACTGGAGGAGATTGGTATCAAGGAATATGTGACCAATATTGTAGATATATTTATAGATCCAAAATAGTTCCTAGCATATAATACGGAAGATGCCAAGGTGAGGAGGCTAATCCTTGACGGTGTTAAGGACCATATATTTTTGCATGTTTCAGAGTTAGATACAATGAATAAGATGTGGGATGTCATTCAAAATCTATACCATAATGCTACCAATAACCAGAAGCTGATTTTGGGGGAAAAGTTGAGGAATACCTAAATGAATAAGGGAGAAGATGTTAAAATTTACCTAACTAGACTTAGACTTGTCAAGGATGAGTTAGCTACTGTTGGTGATAAGGTAGATGATGATAATCTAGCATGAATAGAATTGAATAGGTTTACTATGTAGTGGGATGTCTTTGTTCAAGTTATTAATGGATGAGACACCTTACCAAGTTGGGATCGACTATGGAGTGTTTTCACTCAGGAGGAGATTAGACTAAGTCTTGTCAATGGAACAAGTAAAATTCAGAAAAGTGAGGTGGAACAGAAAAATGTGCCCCTAGCAAGGAAAGGGAAAGTAAAGAAGGGGTCTAGAAAAGGATCAAATTCAAAAGCTGAGAAGAAGAAAAAGGACTTTTCTAAGATCAAATGCTATGGTTGTCACAATTTTTGACACTACATGTCAGTG
Organism: Thuja plicata; assembly: GCA_018584345.1. NCBI lineage: Eukaryota > Viridiplantae > Streptophyta > Pinopsida > Cupressales > Cupressaceae > Thuja > Thuja plicata. The sequence continues at coordinate 1,252,420 of MU223308.1, forward strand.
ATTAACTACAAAGGAAGGAAAAAAAGGCAAGAAGCAGACAACAACTTCTGCGAGTGTAGATGAGATTTCTAGTAGAATTGACGAAGAGTTTTCCCTCATAACTTGTCTAACTAGCTCAACCTCACAGGGTATTTGGTATATAGACATTGGGGTGTCATTTTATATGATAGGAGTTAGAGAGTACTTCTCAAGTTATAAGGAGGAGGACATCAAAATTCTTATTTATATAGGGAACAACTCCAAACTTAATCTAGTTGGGAAAGGGACTGTTTTATTTCAGAGCGAGAGTGGCAAGTCAATTCCCATTCATGATGTTTTGTATGTGCCAGGATTGGGTATGAATCTAATTTCTGTATCTGTCTTTTAGGATAAAGGGAAAATGTACTCTCTAGAGGGGTACATGTTTCAATGAAGCATAAGGATTGGAAATCACCCACAACTATTGGAGTTAGGAGCGAGAGACTTTATAGGTTGCAGTTTGATACTCCTAAGGAACTTATGAGCAGCATTAATCCTAGAGATCAAGGAGAGCTATGGCATAGAAGGATGGGTCATATACATCATGGAGCACTTAAATTGATTTGTCAAACAGTGATGTGTGTTCCAAAGGTGAGCACATAGGATAATGATGTATGTAAGGGATGTGTGTTGGAGAAGTTTATGAAATCAACTTTTCCAAGGAGTGACACCAGATCCAAGGGTGTTTTTCATCTAGTAAATTTATACATATGTGGACCAATGTTGAAGAAATATCTCATGGGATATGAGTACTTTTTTACTTAATAATTTATCCAAGAAGACCTAGATATACTTCATGAAGACCAGGGATGAGGACTTCAATCATTTCCAAGAGTTCAAAGCTCTTATGGAGAATTCAACAGGGAGGAAGGTGAAAGTTCTTCGGTTAGATAATGGAGTCAAGTACAAAGGGAAAGAGTTCCAAGATTTCTATGCTAGGGAGGCAATCAAGAGAGGGTGGGTTTTTCCTTACAACTTGCAAAAAAATGGCTAAAAGGAAGAATCATTTTGTATCAGAGGCGGCTAGGGCTATGCTACGTGACCTGGATATTATGCCACATTACTTATGGGAAGAGGCATGCAATATAAAAGCTTACATATAGAAAAGGGTTCCATATAAGGTACTAGGGAATATGACACAGGAGAAAACATTCATTGGGAATAAGCCAGATGTCAATCACTTCAGGATATTTGGGAGTTTGGCATATTGTCTGATCCCAGGGATTACACCTACCAAGTAAGATCAGACTAAAATTAGGGGGTACATTATGGGGTACAATGAGACCTCAAAAGCATATCAAATATTTATTCCAAGGATTAGAAGGATTATAGTAGAATATGATGTCAAATTCATGGAGGACAAGGTATTTAGGAGGTCAAGAGATTTTCCAGCAGGTGACCAGAGTGAGCAGCCAGTAGAAGCTCCAAGGATCATTCAACCAAATTAGGGGTTACAACGTAAAAATTATAATTAATAACACAAGTATTCACTCTGGTATTAATAGGTGCATAAATTTCAAGATATGCATTTGTAACCACCTGGATTTGGTCTGTTCCAACTATGGACCATATTTTCTCTAAATGTGATCATACCCCCAATTATGTCATGACAATATTACTTTGGCATAATTCATTTTAAATCAAATTTAATGTCCTATGTGATTTTTTAAAATATATTAACTATTATAGCCCTACAATTCAAATCAATTCAAACCAATTAAATCAAATCAAATTCAAATATGGCTATAGTATTTAATTATAAAGGAATTAGATAAACCCCTAAATCAATTGCTCACTTGCAAATAAACCCATTCCCCTAGCGTAATTAATTTAATTAAAATGGCTATAGTCCCCTTAATTATTAAAAATCACTTAATTGTTTAAATAATTAATATCCTATTTTTTAGTGAATTAAATAATTTTAATATTCCCCTAAACCCCAACCTAACCTATCTCAACCACTTCTACCCTGGGTTCTAACCTATCCCAACCCATTCACCCCATGCTAATCCTGATTCTATCCTAACCCACCTCCTAATGTTGTCACATTCCATTAGGGAATGATTAACAACTCCACCCACTTGAGAAAGTCAAGGAATCTCAAGATTCCTTCCCTCAAGTCCACTTTCTCAAGCCATCCTCTTACACCCTTCCCATGCTTCTTTAAGGCTCTCATTAATGCCTCATTGATGAAGATTCCTTAAGCCCATGTCTATCCCATGCCTATTAAATGCCCAAGGCATTTATTGCTCTTACACCACCATTAATGAGTTCCTCAACTCATTAATGCACCTTGTCCCCCCTCTCTCTCCTCATTCTTCTATAAATAGAAGACATTTTTTAGAGCAAATAAGCCTTCATCTCATATTAGAAAATACATAGTTATGTTGTTAAGGGGTGTGTGCACCAAGTTGTGAACCAAAAAGGGGGGTATAAGTGGACACATTTTTTCTAAAATCGAGTAAACCTAAACTTGGAACAGGAGTTTGAGGGTCATGCACTCAAAATAAGAAGATGTGTAAAAAATAAACATTGTAGTACTCTGAATCTAGTTTCTAGAACTATAATTTGTTTTAAAACTTGATAAGATTAAGAGGGTCAAACGTCGCGCACATGAAAACATGTTCCTGATTTTTTGGAAAAAAATAACATAGTTGTTTCCGTGCGCAGTACAAAAGGTATAGTTATATTCAGTATTTTTTAAATCCCTTTGGTAGGATGATAGGTAAGAGTGAGATCTAGAAGTTGTGTATTTTTGTGTAATTTTCTGATGAGTATTTTTTTTCTGTGATTTTTTGAAGTGGTCGCATCCTGAAATTTTGGTACCTATTCGTGCGCTGGGCATAACTTGCATCAAAATAATCGAAAATGAAAACTTTTTTTTTAAAAGCGTATAGAATCAAGTGTACAACAATAATATGTAATTTATTTTTAATTTTATTAATCATATAAAAAGATATTAAAAAAATGGTAGACATGTGTCTGTGAGGACAATCAAGACACTAGTAAAGAAAATTAAAGTTTACTATGCTAATGTTGTCCAAAAATAGAAAAAATTATATGGTTAGAAAGCTAAGAAGATGTATGAGATTATGGTAAAAATTGTAAAGATACCCAGTTGACAAATTACAAACCTAATGAAGATAAAGTCAAGAATTCATCTTACAAGATGAAAAAATGTCTAAAAGAACAAAAATGGAGGGAAAATGAGCCTCCAAGCCTTTGCGTCATTTTCCAAAGCTCTTCCCAAGACATAACCCGGTCGGGTTTCTAAATTTAAAATAACATGATCGGGTTATGAAAAGAAAAAAAGTACTTCAAAACCCGATCGGGTTTTGAAGAAGTAAAACTTTCTCCATAACCCGAGCAGGTTTTGAAGAAACTAAAATAGGCTTTACTCTAGAAGCCATAACTTCCACATACGAAGTCCGATTGACTTTGTTCAAAATGCATTGGAAATATATTGAGATTATCTAACACATTATTAACCTATGATCATCTTTAGGCATCAAAAAAAAAAATTCCCATCCATTTGAATCAAGTAAGGTATGAAATAGGCACTCATTATTGCCCATACATGCAACATATAGGAAAATCAGTATGCTCTCTCTCTCTCTCTCTCATTATTTCCCATACATGCAACATATAGGAAAATCAGTATGCTCTCTCTCTCTCTCTCTCTCTCCAAATATGACAGAGAGAGAGCATACTGATTTTCCTATACATTGTATGTATGGGAAATAATGAGAGAGAGAGAGAGAAAGATGCATAATCTCTACCTCTCTCTCTCTCCAAAAATCTCTCTCTCATATTTGGAGAGAGAGAGAGAGCATACTAATTTTCCTATACATTGCATGTACGGACAATAATAAGTACCTATTTTATACCTTACTTGATTCAAATGGATGGTAGAAAAAAAATTGATGTCTAAAGATGATCATAGGTTAATAATGTGTTAGATCATCTCAAGATCTTTCCTACGCATTTTGAACAGAGTCAATCGGACTTCGTATGTGGAAGTTATGGCTTCCAAAGCAAAGCCTATTTTAGTTTCTTCAAAACCCGATCGGGTTAGGGAGAATGAAATGCATAAGTTTTACTTCTCTCTCTCACTCTATCTCTCTCTCTCTCTCTCTCATATTATCTCCCACTCCTAATATGAGATAGAGATAGAGTTTGAGAGAGAGAGAGAGAGAGAGAGATCATACTGATTTTCCTATACATTGCATGTATGGGCACTAATGAGTGCCTATTTTATACCTTAGTTGATTCAAATGGATGGAAAAAAAAATTTTGATTCCTGAAGATGATCATAGGTTAATAATGTGTTATATTGTCTCAATATCTTTCCAATTCATTTTGAATGGAGTCAATCGGACTCTGTATGTGGAAGTTATGGCTTCCAGAGTAAAGCCTATTTTAGTTTCTTCAAAACCCGCTTGGGTTGTGGAGAAAGTTTTACTTCTTCAAAACCCGATCAGGTTTTGAAGTACTTTTTCCTTTTCAAAACCGTATCTGGTTTTGAAGTACTTTTTTCTTTTCAAAACCCAACCGGGTTTTGAAGTACTTTTTTCTTTTCAAAACCCAGTCGGGTTATGGCTCAGTTACCAAGCCTAGAAAAATTTCAAATTTTTAATAACCCGATCGGGTTATATGAAATTTGAATTTTTTTTAAATATGTGTCCACTTTTTTGGTTCACAACTTGGTGCACATACCCTAAGATTTAGATAGCTTCATTTTCACTTCATAGCTTCATTACCATGCATTGTTATAATGTCCATTTTTAGAGCTAGAATGCATTGCTTAATGATTAAATAGCTTGTTTTAATTCAAATCTTTCATGCTAAGTCGTATATGTCACTGATAGTAGCATGATCTGAGGGATGTTATGTTATGAATCACACTCTTCTTAGTTAGAAATAAATAGGTCGATATTAGTTGGTTTTATATGCTCATCTAACCATGTTTTCCACTAATGCAATGATCTATTGAAGTGTTGTGTCTTTCTTAAACAAGTACAAAAATCACACACACAACATTAAGAAGACATGGGGGTTGATATTTCATCCTCTATAGTTGGCAGAAAAAATTGTGAGGTTCAATAGACACATAGGGATGCTTAGAAGTTTGTGGGAGCTCCTGGGACAAGTAGTAGACAAAGGAGACAACCATCAAAGTTTAATGACTACATGGCATTAGTCAGTCAGTTGGTAGATAGTGATCCTTGCATCGATTAAGAGGTCGCACAACATTAGTTATGGCAAGACGTGATGGTTGAGGAATATACCTCAATAAAGAGGAATGGTGTGTGGGAGGTTGTGCCTAGACCAAATGATAGGGTTCTAGTTGGATCAAGATCGATCTATAAGATCAAGCACGGTGCAGATGGTAGAATCGACAAATACAAGGCAAGGTTTGTGGAAAAGGGGTTCTCTTAGAAGGAGGGAATAGACTATGAGGAGACATTTTCCCCAGTGGCAAGGTATACTTCTATACGAGTTGTGATCTCATTTAAAGCACCTATGGGATGCAAAATTCATCAAATGGATTTCAAGACAACATTCCTTAATGTTGACTTTAAAGAGGAGCTATACATAGAACAACTAGAAGGCTTTGTAGCACAAATAAATTAGTCCCACATGTGCAGATTGAAGAGAACTTTGTATGGAGTCAAGAAGGCTCCCAGGGCATATTATGTGCACATTCATAGTTACTTGTAGGGAATGGCCTTCATGAAGAGTGAAGTAGATGCTAACCTCTACTACTTGGTGGTTGGGTGTGAGGTTCTCATTCTTGTTCTATATGTGGATGACTTGTTTTTAATAGGTTCACTAAGGCTCATAGAGGAGTGCAAAAGGGACCTTGTGGCAGAGTTTGAGATGAAGGATTTGGAACTTATGCACTATTTTCTAGGCATGGAGGTGTGGAAGAGAGATGGTAATATTTTTGTTGGACAAGATAAATATATTATCAAAATATTGAGGAGGTTCAGGATATAGGATTGCAGAACCATGTCTACACCTATGATCGTGATTTGGAAGAAGGTAGACACATCCAGGAAAAAGGATGTAGATCCCACCTTATGCACACAGTTGATTGGTTCTCTAATGTATTTGGTCAACAGCTGGCCAGATATATCTTTTGTAATAAACTCTCTTAGTTATTTCATGGTTGAGACAAAGAGAGTGCATTGGACAAAAACAGAGCATGTTCTTCATTATTTACCTCATACAATTTGTTGATCTCTAAGTTTTGTTGATCATTAGTGTCCCACACTTAGTCATTTATCTAGGCAGGTTAGCTGGTCATCACTTCAGACGAGCTATCCAGTATAGGTCGAGCTATCCGGCATAGTCATTGCCAAGAAGATTAGTGGTTGTTGAGTGACTCGACAATCAAACAAAAGTTGATCATGTTCATGTCGAGCGCCATAGTCTCAATGTGTCGAGCAAGACAGTTTTGACATATATGTTTGGAATGGCACAAACTTGAAGGTAAATCATTTTGGGCCGACTTGTTCATGCATTTAATGATTTCAATGGAGTTAATTACGCATTGATTATTTGATCCCAATGCATGGCATGGAACCAATCAGAAAATTGGAATGCCTAAGCGACATAAGCATTTGATCCTGATCATTGATCTAGATCTAGATGTTATATTCGTAAAGTATATAATATTGCTTCTTAAACCCTAAAAATGTGTTGTAGGTGTGCAAGAGAGGAGAAGTGTATGTGTACATGAGAGATGTACAAAAGGGTTATTTTGAGAGAAGAAGCATAGATCTAGCAGAGTGAAAGAGCAGTGAGCAATAGAGTAAAGACATATCAGATTATTAGATCAGAGAAGGTATTGGAAAGAGAAGATATGTTATCATCATCAGAGTGCATAATGAAGGATCAGTTCTTGAGACATTCTAACTAGTGTATCATGTGAAATCTCTTAACAGAGTGGTTCAAACAGACCTTTCTAAATCTCTTAGCCAAGTGCTTACTTTATTGTAAGTTTAAATCCTTTTACAAGGTAGATTGTAATGATTTGTAGCTCTTAATCGGGTAGACCTTTAACTAGGTAGATTACATATTGTGATCAAACTTTGTAGCCCTAACAGGCACACTTTATTTCTGCAGTAGTGAAGATTTTTGTGGGTGTCATCCCCACCCCATTTTCACCTTATTGGGTTTATGGGTTATTTATTTACTATCATGGATGCTACTAGTTGATAGATCAATTTCATTTATGCATGGTTGTGGATCAGTTTTGTTTTAAAGGATAAAAGTTTTAAGATCTGATTCATCCCCCCCCCCCCCCCCCCCCCCCTCTCAGTATCTTGCTTTCCCATATTGTATTTCCAACAATTGGTATCAGAGCGTAGTTCTCCTACAAAAGGTTTTAATCAACTTGAGAGTACAGATCTTGAGATGGAGATTTACAAATTGAGTAAATTCGTTGAGAATCAAAAGATTGAAATTCAGCTAGCATTACATCAGCTTGAAACTGGAAGACATGAACTAAATAAGTCCTTGCAAGAAAGGAAATATTTGGCCAAACAAATGAATGATACTCATTATGAGGAAGAAGACACTACAAATCTATTTCAGAATGGAAACTCTACTGAGAGTGATGCAACAATTGCAGATCTATTGGAAAGAACAATACATTGTGTGAAGAAGTCAGAAACCTGAAAAGAGAACAAGAAATGCAAACAGTAAGACTATGTGAAGTAGTGGAACAAAAGAAAAAAGCTGAAGATGAAAAAGCTATGGCTGAAGAAGACAAAAGAATGATGTCTGTCTGACTTGATGAAAGGACACATGAAGTAAAAATGATGACAAACAATTAGGTTGACATTGTGAATCAACTATTACTTGCAAATTAGGAGATCGGTAGGAAAGACAGGGAGATTGTGAATATGAGATCTGAGAACAGTCAATTGAAAAATTAATTGAGATCTGAGAAAGAACTGAATGAAAGATTGAACAAACTCATTGAAGCTTGGACTCATTTTGAGAATCTGATGGAAGCATCAAGGAGATCTAAAAACACTTCTAGATTAGGTCACACTGAACAAAAGACACATTCTAAGAAAGGAGAATCATCTAAGATTGGTGAAAAAGATGAATGCAAAGTCAAAGAACAACAAGCCTGTATGTCACCACTCTGGAAAATCAGGACACACAGCAAACATCTGCGAAAGCAAGAATGGTAAGTCCAATCCTAAACCTAAGTTCAATGGTTATTGCTTTAACTGTAAGAAGTTTGGACATCAAGCCCATGAATTTTGGGCAAAGGCAAATAATGCACCTCCCACACCTAGATTCAATGGGTAATGTTACAACTGTCAAAAATTTGGACATAGAGCACAAGATTGCAGATCTAATGCTTAAAAAAAATCAACATCAAAGACAAAATAAAAATAACTAAGGAAGGGTAACACTTACAATTGGGATTATAACACATGGCATAGCTATCATTACTATGGTGAGTATGGACATTTTCCAGAAAATTGCACAAAGACACATTTTAGAGGTAAATCTAAGAGTTGGATGAATGGAAGCCTAGTTTTCTATAACTGTTTGAAAATTGGTCATACTAGGAGAGATTGCAAAACAAGGGTACCTGCTCCCACTGTTGAGCAGATTAGAGCAAAGATAAACCAGACATGGATAAGGAAAGAAGAACCTTGCAGTAGTGAAGCTATTGAAGCCGAGGTCACCCAATCCAATGGATCAGGTGATCCCACCATCACTAATTCAGAAAAGGAAGGTATGTAAGGAACTATGTTTATATCTCATATATTTTATTAGTTCCTAACATATAAAAGTGTAATAGTCCATATCTGCATATGATAAGATGCATCGGGACATATTTTGAGTTATGTAGCGAGCAAAGTCAAAATGCACTATAGATGTCGAGCAACAATATATTTCTAATGTATGTTGAGTAAGTTTTGTTTAATGACCGAGTGGCAAGTGAATTTCATGAGTCGGTGGAGGACAGTTGTTTGGCACTCACTCAACGGAAAGAACATTTAATGCTGACCTAACTTTTGACCTTTAGAGCCTATATAAAGGGAAGAGCTATTTCATTTCTTCTCACCATCAGATTAATAATTTCATAAGAGCGATTGTGCATTTGTGAACTTGAAATCTGCAAATATTTTTGAAGATTTCTACAGCGTGCCATCGGCAACCTCTTCAGTAGAAAGTGTGGATATTGTCACTTGCTGAGGTACTCTGTTTGTGATCCTTGAAACCCTATTTTTCAGAGAAAATGGTCACAATTTCATCTGCACCAGCTAAGAGAATGGAGAAGGAGTTGCTAAACGTTCAATTGGTAAGGAGTGACACATGTGTGCCTCCTAATTTTTGGGCATTTCTTGAGAGCGCCATCAACAGTGATCTGACCGGAGCCCTATCGTCAATTCCACTAAAGGTACTTATGATCCACAATATCAGGTCATGCTATATGTGTAAGATAAGTGAATTCGGAGATCACGAGCTTAGGGCATCTTACAAATAATTGTGCACAGACGGAGCCCTAAAAGATGAACATAAACACTTAGCCGAAAGAGGGTTAACTCATGCCCTAGACTTTCTGAGGGAGTTCAGAATGGAATGGATCAAGATTGTTCTAAGTCATGTACATGACATGAATATATGGCTGGAAAATGGACCAATCAAGATAACAAGGGAGATCATTCATCGAGTAACAGGTTATCCAATTCTAAACGGGAAGAAAACTATGAGATGTCAGAGTAAGGAAAACATTGAAGAATTGAAGAACTCACTGGAGCTATTTGAAACAAAAGAGGGATGAAGATCTCTTCAATTACAGATTTAGAGCTTGATTTTGCTGTTAGGGTTATAGCTCATAAATTTTATTATTCAAGCCGACTGGACAATGTCCCCTGCATTGCAGTCAACCAAGCTTGGAAAATTGTAAAGAAGGATCATACTTATGACCTTCCCGAGCTTCAACTAATGCAACTAGCCGAGAACCTTTCTTCAATCAGAAGGGAAAATAATTTAGTATGTAAGTTTGGATCTCTTCTCGTTTGCATATTTTTCTACATACAGAATACATTTCCTTCTTTTCGAAACATAGTGTGGAAAATAGACAAACCTATCACTCAGCAAAACAATGCATTTATTCAGCAATTAGGTGATATTTTTGATAATGTAATGGGAACATATTTTGTGGAATTCAACAAAAAGATGATATTAAGGAGTAGAATTCCCAGTTCACTAGTTGAAAAACATTATGAGGATGTTTGTTTCCTAGTAGACACAGATTACATCTATGTGCAGGTAGTAGTGCTGAGGGTATCATGGATGAGGCCATCACCTTATGAAGTAAACATTGATGAGACATCTGCAACAATAACAAATTTATTGGCAGAAGAAATTGATAGTACAGTGAAACATTTTGGAAACTATGAAGAAGCTAAGTCCAGAATCACTATGGATTTGAAGGCTAGCACTATGGAGAGAAAGAGGAAGAAATTTGTCAAAAATCTGAAGAAGATGGTTGGAATTTAGAGTGATGAAGAAGTAGAGGATGCACCTTTGGGGTTGTCAACAGGACATGGAGAAGATATGTCTAGTGAAGAAGAAGAGGAAAGTGAACCTGAAGAGGAGGTCACTGTGAAAGGTAAAGGGAAGCAACCAGTGGTCGCCGAGGAAACTAAACAAAGAAAAGCTAAACCTAAGGCTACCCCTCCTATTGTTAACCGTCCAAGGACTGGGGCATCATCTATTGCCCAGAAAGAAAAAGTATATACAAAGAATAATGCTGGGGAGAGCAGCTCAGTGAAGAGAAAAAAAGTTGAAACCAAGGTCGTGCTGAGCCAACCTGCTAAGAAAAGACCAACGAGGATGCTATACTTGGAGTCTAAAGATGATGAGGAGACCAATATGGATGTACCAAGCAACATACACATAGCATCACAAAAACAAACAATAAATATTGATGAGGTATGTAAGAACATCAGAGGTTCAACTGGATTAGCAGGATTCAAATTTATCAAGTATGAAAAATAGAGTATAGTAAATAAGCATAAGATTCAGGAGGCATTAATAGATATGATGGGAACATTCAAAATGACACCTATAGAGATAGGAGATCGTGTCCCTATAGAACTATATGAAATTTTGTCTCAGAAATGGCAATATGCTTTAATGACTGAAAGACAGATAAGGGAAGGAACATTAGCTAAGGTCATTCCTGACTTAACAAAGAAACAGATAGCAAAGTTCATGGAAGAATATCAAAGGAAGTTTATTCCTAAATAGAGAGCTTATGCAATTCCAAGGAATGATGTTGAAGGTGTAGAACAACAGAGCACCAGAATACGGAAGGAAATATTTGGGTTAATTACTAAGAAGACTGATGAGAAAGATGAAGACAACTCAGAGCCGAAGGAAATGGAGAAAGAAACTACTACTGAGCAGGCAGAAACTGAAACTGAACCCCAGAAGGAAATAGGCGATGAACAAATTACAAATTTGACAATGGACAGTCCCATTGACACTTCACTTGGAGAAAATAGCAATGTGGATGCTGAGGATCAGAATGAGCCAGCAGACACAAGTATCCAATCGCCTATTCGGGAAACTGAGGTCGAGTCAGAGAAAGAAGGAGAAAAGGAGGTAATTAATACAAATCCACCTATTTTAGAGGTTGTACAAATAGTTTTAGAGAGTGGAGATAAGATGGAAGTGATTGAAAATAAGCCTATAGAACAAGAGGCTATACAAGTGTTGGTGGATCTACCACACTTTGCATCATCTACTCCCACTACACCTAAAATAGGAAGTGTACCTGATCAATAGGTAATCTTGACTCAGATGAAAGAAGTAATTGAAATTAATACTGACAAAGGTAAAGATATCACAGTACCTGAGCCAAGTATCAGTTCTTCAGAACTCAAAAGGAAGAAGTCACATAAGAGGAAGTCACCAAGTCCAAGTGTCACTTTGGATGAAGTGATTGTGAATCCTAAATGGGATACAAATATCTTGACATATGAGCAGATTCAGACTCTCCAAGACCTTTTGAAGAGGAAGAAAAAACAATAGGAACTGAAAAGGGAACACCAACAAAAGAAAGTGTTACATGAAATGAAAGATATTTTTGTTAATGCTTTTGATATAACAGATATTAATGAACAAACATCAATCTTGGAACATTTAGTCCATATTGTGCAGAAAATAAATGATGAAAATATTGAGGCAAATGAGAAGTTGCTATAATGGTCCGAGAGGAAAATTGAGAGCAAAGTTTTGGAGAACATATCAGCAGAGATTTCTATCAAATAGGTTGAACTTTATTCTCTTATTAGTATTCTTGAGGAAGTTGCAAATAATTTTTATTCCATGTATAAAAAGTTATGTGATGTAGAATTCTTTACCAAGGATAACCAACAGCTCATTGAGAATTTGCAACTAACTTTGAAGTCAATAGGGAGTACATTGAGTATGGATGCTAGTTCTAGCTCCTTACATTTTGACAAGTTGACTCATACACAAAGAAGATTAGTTGAGCTTATGCCTGAAGATGGCAGAATAAGAGCAAAGTTAATAACTATTTAGACTGCCTTAATACCTCATTTGGAGGTTATACAAAAAGAACTTAAAGCTGCAAATGAATTAATCAAGAGGGATTCTCATCTCTCTACAGTAGATAGTTTGGTAAGTCTAGCTGCCGAGCTAGAAATTAAGTTACATGTCATGAAGTTTGTAAAAGATAGTTGGGATACAATGTTTGCACTAACATTACAGCTTCATAAGTCATTTTTGGATAAGTATGACTTAACCCCTACAACTATTAGTAACAAAAAAAAGGGGGAATCAGATAAGGAAATGGATAAAGATGTGCAGAATCAGGCATAATATTTTGTAAGGCATGTATATTATGTAAGTATGAAGTATAATCTTAGGGGGAGTATGTTGTGTACTAAGGCAAAATTTTGTAGATATATAGAAATGATAAGTGTGTTTTTGCCACTAATATCAAAGGGGGAGATTGTTGATCTCTAAGTTTTGTTGATCATTAGTGTCCCACACTTAGTCATTTATCTAGGCAGGCTAGCCGGTCATCATTGCGGCCGAGCTATCCAGTATAGGTCAAGCTATCCATCATAGTCATTGTCGATCAGATTAATGATTGCCAAGTGACTCAGCAATCAAACAAAAGTTGATCATTTTCATGCCGAGTGTCAGAGTCTCAATGTGCCGAGAAAGACAGTTTTGACATATATGTTTGGAATGGCACAAACTTGAAGGTAAATCATTTTGGGTAGAATTGTTCATGCATTTAATGATTTCAACAGAGTTAGTTAGGCATTAATTATTTGATCCCAATGCGTGGAATGGAGCCAATCAGAAAATTGCAATGCCTAAGCGGCATAAGCATTTGATCCTGATCGTTGATCTAGATCTAGATGTCAGATTCGTAAAGTATATAAGATTGGTTCTTAAACCCTAAAAATGTGTTGTAGGTGTGCAAGAGAGGATAAGTGTATGCGTACATGAGAGATGTACAAAAGGGTTATTTTGAGAGAAGAAGCATAGATCTAGCAGAGTGAAAGATCAGTGAGCAACAGAGTAAAGACATATTAGAGAAGGTATTAGAAAGAGAAGATCTATTATCAGCATCAGAGTGCATAACGAAGGATCAGTTCTTGAGACATTCTAACCAGTGTATCAGGTGAAATCTCTTAACATAGTGGTTCTAACAGACCTTTCTAAATCTCTTAGCCGAGTGCTTACTTTATTGTAATTTTAAATCCTTTTACAAGGTAGATTGTAATGATCTGTAGCTCTTAACTGGGAAGACCTTTAACCAGGTAAATTACATATTATGATCAAACTTTGTAGCCCTAAAACGCACACTTTATTGCTGTAGTAGTGAAGATTTTTGTGGGTTTCATCCCCACCCCAGTTTTACCTTATTGGGTTTCTGGGTTACCAAAATTCTATGTCTTGAGTTATTTATTTACTGTCATGGATGCTACTAGTTGATAGATCAATTTCATTTATGCATGATTGTGGATCAGTTTTGTTTTAAAGGATAAAATTTTTAAGATCTTATTCACCCCCTCCCCCCCCCTCTCAGTATCTTGCTTTCCCATATTGTATTTCCAACACAATTAAGTATGAGATCAGATATGCTTGAAGTGAAGGAATCAAGTTGATAAGCTATACTAACGTAGATTGGATAGGTAGTATAGTGGACAAGAAAATTACTTTAGGGTGTTTCTTCAGCTTGGGATCAAGAGTGTTCTCTTGGTACATCAGGAAGCAAAAGGTTGTGGCTTTGATTTCTGCAAAAGTAGAAAGTATAGCAGCCAAAATGGCTACGTGTGAAGCTATATGGCTTCAGAAGTTGCTAGTATCATTATTTGGTCAGAGGGTTGAGACTACAATGATACACTGTGACAATTAGAGTAGCATTATATTATCTAAGAATCATGTGTTTCATGACAGTTCTAAGCATATAGAAATTGGGTATCACTTCATCAGGGATTGTGTACAATGAAGGACTGTTCAACTACAGTACATACCTACAGATCAACAGGTAGCAGACATTCTAACAAAGGCTTTGGGGTAAGAAAAATTTATCTTCTTCATAGATAACTTGGGTGTTATGCAAAACACCTTCCTCACTAAGAGGGAGTATTAGTTTGTGTAGCTCAAAAAGGTATCTCCATGCCCAGGAATAGAAAGTTATCATTTTTTCTCTCATGAATTTTAGAAAGTAATCAGAAACTTCTAGACATTACAAACTTATAGAAATCAAAAATTTCCAGGAATAAAAAACTTCTAGAAATCAGAAACTTCCAGAAAGTACTCAGTGAAGTTGATATAATCTTAGCAATGAGGGATTATAAGAGGATATCAATGGGCATTTGGAGATGGTAGATCTTAAGAGAGTTTTGCAGTGATAGAAAATAGATTTGCAGTGTTAGCAAAGTTGTAGAGAAAGTGTTGCATGCATTACTAGTGGAATTTCAGCAGTAGGAATTGAGGGAAGGATTTCCGGAGAAGAAAAATATTGTCAAAGCTTTGTTTGTTAGAGGCAAGAAATTTATGTATCTCTTGATTTTCTGAAGTTTAATTAAAATCCTCATGTTCTGAACTGGTTTTCCCTTCGAGGTTTTTCCCGGGACAATTTGTCCAAAAATATTGTGTCTATTGTTCTGTGTATTTTCTTCTCTTTTCTTGTGGTTTTATTCATGAAATTGCAGTTGTGATATTTGCAATATTTGATGTGAATCAATTTTCTCCAGTCAAATAATCTATTTAGATAGGAGATTAATAATCACTAATTGCAATAGATTTTTCTGGACGACATCATTTGCAATAATATAAATGAATGCTTCAAGTTGGATTTTGAAAACTTTGGTTGAAAAGCTCTGCTAATGAGGATATTGTAACTCCAATATATCCAATAGATTTTTTTGAAACACACTTAAAAAATAGAAGATATGTCCATGTTGTCGAAACACACTAAAAAATAAAATGTGGATGCAGGGAAAGGCACATGAACCGCTTGACTACATCCCTTAGGGCCCATTTGGTTCTAGGTATTGAGTAGGAATTGGCATACCTGCATGCTGGTATTGTCGAATACAGTGTTTGGTTCCAAAATGAAAAATAGGAATAGGGTTTTGCGAATTCTAATTTTGGGCCTTTTTGAGCATTCCACAATTCCCCCTCAGTACCTGGAATTGGAATTGAAAATGAGAATTGGAAAAAAGTAAATGATTTTGGGAACCTATCAATTCCCATTTGTTGGGCTTGTTTTTGCATTGTTTTTTTTTCAGCTGCCGCCGCCGCTGCCGCGTAAGAGGAACGGTTTTGCATTTGCCCTACCGCTGTCGCTGTGTGTGAAAGGAAGGTTTAACAGCATCTGTTCTACAAAGGTGACAACTGCATATTCTGAGGTAAGTTATGATAAATGAATGTGTCAACTATTTTTGTGTTGAGATTTTTTGTTTACAAATGTCAAGCCAGTGGTCATTTCAACTTCAATCTTGTACTGTTAATTCTGTTGTTAATTTCTTGAACCGATTTCAGAGCAAGATTGTTTGGATAACATTGCAAATATCTTATTTTCAATTTGCAAGTTGAGGCTTTTGTGTCAGAGTATTGTGCGTATTGGTACCTGAGTGCTCGACATGGTTATCTTATCTCTGAAGCAAAGCTTCTTACCTATGGAGCAATTTTTCCCCTCAATTAGTTTTGCCTTACCCTAATTATTTTCTTTATACAACGTCACTGCCTCTGTGCTTTTTTTGTTTTCTATTGACAAACTAAGATTTCCACCTACTATTTGCAGCTTCCTACAATGTCATATTACTATCATTTGACAGATTTTTGTGGCCGCTAACAATAGAATGTGAGAGGGCATTCAA
>MU223308.1:1289267-1308473 GCA_018584345.1 Thuja plicata
AAACAAGGGACAAAATTTTGGGGATTAGAATAGAGGTTTATGCTGAATATGATGGTTTATCTTACTTTGTCTTTTAGAGAGCCCTGGCCAGAGCCAGAAGCAGATGGGGTAGGTTATCCGAGATATTGAAGAGATCAGAACCACATAGTCCTATCAACCTCCAAGCAGCTATCCAAGGGGTGCCAAAATACATATAGCCAGGAAGGCAAACTAGATAGGAAATCTGGTGTCCACTCACCATGCAGCCACCAATGCTCCTCTGGCCCCTGTATGACATCAACACTGACAGACTGGACCGACTTCAAGAAGATCACAGAGTGGGTGTCTGGGAGAGAACAAGGGGGTTTTATTACACCTTTAAAAGTCAAAGGAGAGGAAGAACAGAGGTTGGAGATTTCAGGGCAAATAACAGAAGATATAATGCTTGAGGACAAGCATTCAGCTTGCCAAGGGGCAAATGATGAGCCTGTTTTACTGTCTTTATTATATTAGTCCTTGCACTCTGTTTTCAAGTATTATCAGAATAATTGTGAACTTTAAGTCAGTTGAACTTTTGTTAAGTACATAAAGAACCATTAAGTCATGGGTGGAATAGATATGTCATATTATGCCAATATTATATATATGTTGCAGTATTTCATATAATAATCTGAATGTGTGTTCTAATATCTAGATTAATTTGATAAGTTGCTTGCATGAATATCTTTTGCATATTAACTAATCTTTCCATGAAGTAGGATTTGTTGGGAGTGGTTGACAACATTGAAGGAGGACGTAAAGACCAGCTTCGTGTTGATAAGCCATCATGGAAACAGAAGACACCTCGCAGTAGCCAACAAAAATGAGTTGTTGGCTCTTCCACTCCATTGCTCTCCTTTGAGCATCAAGCACAAATGCCCATGCTTCACTACCAAAAACTCAGAATCAAGATACATCAGGTTTGACATGAGACCAAGCCTCCTCAGGAATCATATGTCAAACTACCTTGTGAGGCATCCGATTCTGAATATAGTTGGCACAATTGACTGCCTCTGCCCAAAAAGATGAATCCATGGACCTAGACTGAATCATACAATTAGCCATCTCCTGAAGTGTTTTGTTCTTTCTCTCTGCCACACCATTCTGCTGAGGGGTGTAGGGCACTAAAAAATGATGTTGAAGACCATGTTCAGAGCAAAAATCCCTGAAAGCTTGGTTCACATACTCCCCCCCATTATCTGTGTGTATCCGCCGAATAGAAAGACCAGATTGCTTCTCCACAAATGTCTTAAATACCCAAAATGAATCAAAGACATTAGACTTGTACTTCAAAAAGTACACCCATGTGCACCTATAGAAGTCATCAATGAAAGTAAGCACATATCTGGCACCAGAAAAAAAAAAGGAGTAGGAAATGACATGAGGTCACTATGAATCAACTCCAATGGTGCCAAAGCACGAGTAGCTCATCCGTGAGGAAAAGGATCCCTAGGTTGTTTGCCAAGAACACAACCTTGACAAACCCCATCAGTGCAAGTAATCTATGGAAGCCCAAGAACAAGTGCCTGTGTGCTCATCTTCTAAAGATATTTGTAATTGACATGGCCCAAACGCTCATGCCAAAGTCTACTCACTGAATCTGCATGTGCTATAAGACAGGAACTTGTGCCATCAGAAGACTCAAATCCATCAAATTTGTATAGGTAGGATGCAGTGTCAACACTCCCAGTAGCCATAATCATATCAGAATCATGTAAGTCCCGAATAACCACATCATTTGGTGAGAACTCAACTGTCTTACCAGAGCTAGAGTGGAAAATCTAATAGATAGAAAATAGGTTCATCGAAATGTCAGGGACAAAAAGAACATCCTAAAGAGAACCCCTAACTAATGCAACAGAACCAGAACCCAAAATAGAAAGATGAGATGAGTTCCCAACAACAATCTGTGAAGTAACACAAGGAGCAAGTGAGGTGACCAACTGCTGAGTGTGAGTCATGTGGTGAGAGGCACCGGAATCAAGAATCCAGGTGGGCCCAGAAGTCGTTGCTTGTGCAGTAAGAGCATGACCTTTCCCTACAAGGGAGGATGTGGACTGAGGAGCTAAAATGTGATGCTCTTGCATGGCTTCCTCTAAAGCCTCCAAACGTTTCCAGCACCTAGAAACAGGATGTCCATCCTTTCCACAAAATCTACAAGTCTCAACTGATTTCTTCTTAGTCTTGGAGGTAGAATCAGTAGTCTTCGAAGAAGATTTACCCTTGGGAGGGTTAGCTGGAGGTTTTCAATTAGTTTTCTGTGCAGGTTTGGAGGAATACTCATTGCCTGCTGAATATTTCTTTGGTTTGGCTTTTTTTTTGGGTTTCCCCTATGAAGACTGAGCAACCAATTCTTGGCTAGAAGATCCAGAAGCATCCATCTGTTGGATCTTTGCCTGTTCCTATGTCAACTGATCATAGAATGTCTCAAATGAAGGCATGGTGTGTCTAGCACCCAAAGCATCCATGGTGGAGTAGAAAGTAGAAGAAAAGATCTGATACTTTCCTCTCAACTTTGAGAGTATCAAGAAGATACACTCATCATTTGTCTTGTTTCTCCCACATCCCTGCAAAACTGAGCGTAGAGATTTGAACTTCATCAAGAAGTCCTCTATAGTGGAAAAGCTGGTAGGAGTCAAAGTGGTCAGCTCTGCATCAAGCTGTAGTGCCCGGAACTCATTCACTGTGCCAAACAAATCTGAAAACTTGCCCCAAATAGCCCTAAGAGTTGTCAAACCATCCAGGTGAAAAAGGAGACTGTCGGAGATGTTCAGTGCAATCAAGCCCATGGCTTCATCCATTTTGTTTCTATGATGAAGAACCTCAAAAGGGTGCTGCAGGACAGGTTGGTGTTCATCCAGACATGACCATAAGCTATGTGACATGAGTAGCCTGGTCATGTGTGCTTTCCAGGTGTGATAATTGTGTGGTGTCAGCTGGGCCACAGAGGGGTCTGACATTGAGAGAAGAAGAAGATAGAAGTAGAAGGGTCATTTCTAAATTTAAATGATAGAAAGAAAATGCACCCCCCCCCCCAAAATGTATAATTCTATCCACCGTACAGCAAAGAAACAACAATAGAAAGCACAAAAAATGAGAAGAAAACCTGGACACCAGATGCAGAGATGGAGGAAATTGAAGCCTCTACTTCAACACCAAAATGGAGAGCTCAAATGACTGAATCATAAATCAAGACCAACACCATTACGTCCATCTCGAAAACACCTTTTTGACGATGTTTTGTTTTTTGAAAACGGACACCATATGCTCAAGTTATGGCCAAAAAATCAATTATGCCTCCGAAAAATAACTCTCTGGAAAAAACCAGACACGACAAAAACTTTGATGGTCAAAAGACCATCACAGAGCCTAGGAAAAAAGTTGATAGCCGTCTGCACGTCGCAGGCCCGTCTTGCCAGAAAAATTTTCCGTCGCCAGAAAATTTGAAATTTATACCGAAAAAAATACCGACAGGTGATGTCAATGATCACATCACCTGTACTTCAGAGGTGACACCCGATGGTGGGGTGGTGGCTGATGCCAGCGGTGGTGGCGTTCGGGCTGCTCCCGGGTGGTTCTGGCTGCTCCGCCGGTGGTCGGTGGCCGGTGGGCGACGCGCCGGCTGGGGCTGAGCGCGGGTCAGGCTGAGCCAGGCCGGGATGGCGCAAGGGTGGCACGGTGGTGGCTACCTTAACTGTGCTACGTAGAGCCCAAAAAACCCTAAAAAAACATTTTTTTAAAAAAAAATTTCTCAATTTTCGTGTCGTATAGCCTAGGAGGGAGAAAATGTTTCCCAGAGGTCACTGTCACCAAAAATAGCAAACTTTATATGAATTTTGACTCCCCCAGGCCTTTTGAGCATGATGGTGGAGTCTGTTTTAGCTCAAAGTGCTCCAAAAAATAGCGCCTCCTCCAAAATGAAGAAAAAACCTCAGAGAAGTTATGGCTTTCATCTTCGAATCACGGCTTCAAAAAACCCTCAGACCAAGCAGCAGTAGGGAAGCTCTAATACTATGTAGAAGTTGAGAAATCCAACTTCACAGATCACCAAGAACACCTGCATGCAAATAACCTGTTGTTGAAAGGAAACCAAAGAGACAAAAGCAAAGGCTTGGAAAATCTCAGTGGAGTGAGAGCAAATTCTATTCCAAGGTAATGAAAAATAATTACAAGAGTTCAACCTTAAAGGTGAACAAAACCCTAAAAAGGTAAAAGCTAGGTTGCACAATATAATTAATATTAAATATTAATTATATGCACCTAAGAGACAGCTTAAGTGAAAATAGAGTACATAGAGAACTTGATAATTAAATCAACATGATCTAATTAATAAGTGAAGATAAATAGATACTCTAACAATATGTACTCTTTTCACCAATCCTAAAACTAGTAAAAGCCTACTTACTGATATGAGTAGGTTTCATATACATTGGTGTGTGCACGCTGGGATGAAGGAAACTTTTTGGAATAGGTGGTATATTCTCTTTGACCAACCACCTTGTAACAATTGGGAGGTGCCTGTATATTTTTTAAGAAAAACTGTATTGTGATTTTATCCGTGGCTTGAATTTGAATTACTTTGACATTCGACAGTTGTAGAGTAGAGGGAGAGACTCTATGCAGGATAGACCTAGGGCCCATAGGGTGGTAGACCCACAACATAGGAGGCACGTAGCTCCTAAACCCATAGTTCACGTCACAGTCTTAGTAGACCTAAAGGAGTCGATGCAGTTACAAACTCTTCAAGAAGCTACATCATTGACTAATGTTATTTTTCAGCATGACACACAATTAGTTGGACCAGAGGATGGATCAGCACCTCCATCATCATCAAATGCACCATTTGGCTCACCCCGTCCCATTGAGCATATGTGCACTAGCTACTAGAAGATATGTCCTGGGGTAGATACTGACATGAAGGAGGATGGTTCGGCATCCCATTCATGTAGACATTTTGGCAGTAGATGCCATGATTCCATGGCAAAGGATGTGGCCATCACTGATGACTTGATGACCATGGTGTTTTCTAGTGGAGAGCAGATGCATGTGTGTTTATTTGTGTGTATGACATGTTATTAATTAATCACCTAAATCTTATAAAAGCAAATAATTGTTTATTTATACAACAATTTAAAGTGATATATGAATAATATGCATTGCAAGGCGCAGCATGTGATGCGAGTACACCATGTAGTGTTTGATCCATTCAATGTGCACAAGTAGCTTTGATACCCGATGTAAATAATTTTAAATATTGTTAAAAATAGAATAATACATTGGCATCAAAATAGATTTTGTTAATATGTATATTTATTTGGTGTTTTATAGGGCTTTTTTGGGGCTCAGATGTCCCAAGTTAATGATGTCACACTTTCGGTCATTGACTTTGGCCTATAAAGCTTTGCAGTATCATATTTTGCACAACTCTTAAATTTACAATTTTAATTGAACCCGTGCAAGTCATTTAGATTTAGATGTTTTCGTCTTAGATTTAATATTATATATTTATTTCTCTTATGTTAATTTTGTGTCTATTAGGTTACCCCACCTTTTACGAGTACATATCATGTGTAAAAATGCATCTTCTAGCACATAGAGACAAAAATGATATCCTCACAGACACCCAAACGCCAAAAGGTAATTTAGTACAATTTAAATTTATTTGTTGAGATGTATTAAGATTAAACATGTACATGTAGATCTTGATGAATGCACCTGGTTTATTTGTTCTATATACATAAATAATTGGGGTTTAGAGAATTAATGAATGCACCTGATGTCACAGAGGTTCAGAAGAGGGAAGAGGTAACATTTCCATATTCACTCTCTATTGCATTCTTGTTTGTTTGAAATTTCTAAATTCTTCCTCTATGACTATAACATATGTTATCATTTTTCATACAGGAAATGGTCATAGCAGCATCACCAACGGTGATGCCTCCTAAGAGTACAGTAGAACCATCTGAGGTTCTGGTATGGATTTGTTCTATGTATGTTAAACATATGTGTTTAGATATAAGTACATACATTTTTATTTTTTAAGTCTTTGTAAAGAAATTTGGATTATTAACTTGTATTAAAATTCCCTTTTACCTATTACAGCCCCCTTCATGACTTCCCACAGATCATCTACCATTCCATTTTGTTAGGAGTCTCGATAATCGAAGATGGGGTCCAACACAACAGAGGGAATAGGTATGTTTGTATTCTTACTTGAAACTCTCTTGTCAACTCCTGTTGGATTGTGTTCTTTCTTGTTTGAAAGCCCTAATTCATTCGTCTATGACTATAACATCTCTTATCATTTACCATATAGGAAATGAATGTAGCTACTTCAGCAGTGATTGTGCCTCCTATAAGTATAGGAGATCCATCTAAGGCTCTGGTATGCATTTGTTTTTTAGTCCATACATTTTTAGTTTTTTAGTGTTTCTCAAACTATATGTTATTAACTTACATTATGACATGTTTTACACTGCATATTTCATAGTATGTTGCCATCAATGACAAAGAGAGAGATTGATGAACTATAACTGATTGAATGCTTGAAGATGATAAGTTGATGATCACCGAGATGCAAAAGTGAATGCAAGACATTAAATCAGTTAATGTATTGTATTGACATTGATGTCAACTTGATATAGTTTGATTTTTCATACACATAATATCATAACCTTGAAGATCTAAAGAGACAAACTTTATGTTGTCAGTGAAATATAAAAAGTCTATATACGTTGAGTGACAGTGCACATCGAATAGTTCATAGTGTATACCAAGCAACTATTACCGAGCAAGTGTATACCGAGTACCATAGTAACTAAAGTTGTTACCGATTATAACTAAAATTGATCACCAATCAAAACTAAAGTTAAAGAATGTCAAAATTGCTTAGCTTGCAGAGCTCTATTTAGGGATTGACTGATTGATTGCTTTATTTTCAAAGGTTAGTTAAACTAAAGCATGGAAGAAGATTTAAAGTGAGTTTTATTCACAGTTATCAAGGAGAGATTTGTGAAATAAAACTAAAGCAGAGCTTTACAGGATAAAGCAAAGCATGGCGAGTTTTACGGATCAAGAAGTGATCTACGAAAAAAACAAGTAGATTGAGTGGCTAATCATGTCTATGTAAAGAGACAAGAAATTCATTATAAATAGAGGAATGCTAAATATAATTCTGGTGAAGATAGAATTCTTCATGCAAATCTGATCATACAGGCTGAAGAACAGAGCCAAGTAATTCTGCAAACACCAAGCAACAGAAGACAGAGCATTCACCAAGCAGAACAAAGAATGAAAGCAAATGAAGTGAAGTGTATATTGATCAGAGAGGTATAATAGAACTAACAATAGATCTAAATAGTTGCAAATAAAAGTTGTATTTTAAATAGATCATTTACTGTATCAGTTTAACCATTGATTCAGAAAATCTCTTAACCGAGTGGGATTTAACAATCCTTATTGTATTGAGATGCTCAAGAATATCAAAAGGTTTTCTTGTTGACAGCATAGTGAGTGCTAGGTCAAAAGATAAATTGATGGTTTTAAATCCTCTAACAAGGTCGCACTTAACAGTGTGTATTGTAACCTTTAACAGGGTTGGCTCTTCATCGAGCTCACTTCAGAAGAGTGAAAATATTTTGGGTTGCCGGTCCCAGGTGATTTTTCCCATATTGGGTTTCCATGTTAAAAATCTATGTCAAATGTGTATATGTTTCATTGCATTGATATTTTTCTTTACACATTATTGAAAGTAGATTGGTCGGTTAACTCTAAGTTTATTTGCTGCTACTCGATAAAGTCTAGAAAATATAAATAGTATATCTTACCGAGTAGTTTATATTTGTTGTTTATTTATGGCATACATCTTGATGGACTGAAAGATAACTAAGGGTATTATATTATAGTGCTAAGTTTTTGGTTGGATCTTCTAGAATTATTTTTAAGTCCACTAATTCACCCCGCATCCCCCCCCCCTCCCAACCCCTCTCAGTTATTCTAACAGCCCTGACTTTGACTAAATCAATTTTCGACCCCAAATCTAATAATAAAAATAATACACCCCATATGAGTTTTGACGAGCTTTCCAAAATTGATAAAACAAAAGTAGATATTTTCATTGATTTGTGGCTTAGTGAGTAAATTCATCAAACATAAAATCAAAATAACTCATTGGATATTGGAGATCAAAATTTGAATTTTGGATCATATCTTTATCACCTCTTCCTCCATTCTCAAATAAAAATATTAGAGAAAAACCCATAGCCAATTGGAAGATATAGCGAGCCTTCAAAGCTAGGTTTTTATTTTTACCTTTTCGAAAATCATAGCTCTAATACCACTTGATTAATATTATATATTTAATAATAAAAACAATACAATATAGAACATAGATCATGCATACCATAAGAGATATTTATTGTGCCAAGATTATTTAGTATTTAGTATATACGGGTAAAAGTACAAACCTGTGTCACACTTTTATAAAGGAAAAGGTCCCCAACATGCAAAACTGTTAAACTTTAACGATATAAAAGTGGCATTTGTGGTTAGAATTTGAAACCGATGTAAACTAATGAAATGTATAAAATTGGATGTAGTTTATGCCTATAATTTTTTTTTTAAAAAAATTGAGTAAGAATTGACATAGTTTTTTAATTTTTGAAGTCCATTTTTTAATTGTTAAAAAATGCTAAAAATCTAGGGTCTAGTTCCCACCAAAAAAATATATGCAAATAATCTTGTTTTCCTCTTATTTCAGAATATGTTTTAGACGACATGTATAGCTAGTGCAGAAAAAAAAAAAAAAAATATTAGTTATCGGTATATATTTTATCTGTTATAAATCTTCAAAGTTAGAGGTACCCGAAATTAACAGTTTTCATCTCCCGCCTAATTTGCCCTAGCAAATCTACACCATATAGAAAACAAACTATATATTCTTGAAGAGGACTCTCTCCTCTAGTGTTAAATATAAGTTTTAATTTTTTTCTGACATGATTTGCTATTTTTTTTCCTTTTTTCAAACTAGCGTGTTCTTAAATGTTAAAATACCTACTTGAAGTATTTTTAATTTCTAATATATTATATGTAATCAAAACAGTATAAAAATTATATGACCATAATCTTGACTCCGAGCTCTCCAAAAGGGTATTTTTAGATTTTAAAGAAAGTTGATTTTTGATGGAGAAAACAGCTGTATAAGTGAGAATTTCTGCAATTTTAAAACTTTTGCCTATTTGGCTGCCACATAGGTAGTTTCGGCCAAAACAAGTTCGGCCGAACCTGTTATGGCCAAAACCCCCTATATAAATGTGTGCCAATTCTTCATTGATAGAACATAGTTGGCTTATATATACTCATAAATTTTTGGTCGAACCTGTTTCGGCCAAAACTCATTTGCCACATCAACGCCACATGGCTCCGCATTTGCACCACATATGTACAGCTGAAAACATTCCGTCCAAAACTGTTCCGGCCGAAATTATTTCAGCCGGAACTACAAAAAAGGTCCTCAAGTGCGACACAGCTTCGCACTTTTACCCATACAAAAATAGAATAAACCCATGAGGTGGGGTAACTTCAGAAACTATACTTCTTATAGAAAAATTCAATTCATTCTATATCTCCAATATATCCCAAATACATGATACTCTTTCAATAATATTATAGTGATATTCACCAACATTATATAAACCTCTTAATAATATAATGGAGTAAGAAATCACTAAACCCATATAAGCCTTCTAAATTTTACCTTATGTTGTTCATGATCAATACAACTAAGGGACATGTGCCACTTGGACTAACATCTTCATCCACCTATATGAATTATAATATCATATATCTAGGTTCATAACACAAAATCCACACTAGCATTTTATTAATAAACTATATATTTGAACATTCAAAAATAGATTAACATCAACAAATTGAAATTCAAACTTCATGTTAAAAACTTATGCACTTCTATGGGATAGGTTCAAATTGAATCGTGTGTGTGTGTGTGTGTGTGTGTGTGTGTGTGTGTGTATAAAACAAAAAAGGTCAATATGACTTGCCTAGAAATTTTTTTAAAGTTTTCAGTGTAAAATTCACATACAAGTTTTTCTTAGCTTGACTCAAAAGAAAATATTTCAAGGAATTACCATCATCGTTATAAAACCTTTTTATTCTTATCATAATACAAAACATGAAATAGCATGTAGGTCAAAATAATTTATTCCATTGAAAGTTATGGCTAGACTACTAACCATAACATACTTTGTATGTTGCCCAATCATTTTGAAGGGCAATCATGCCATTCAAATGAACGTAATAATATTGAAAATAGCTCTTGATTTAGTTACTAAATGGTTCAAAATATTTGACAAGAGATTCAACTTGAGAATGGTGATAAAGTGTACATTTTACAAGCATGTGAATCAACACTTGATGTTATATTTCCTTGTAAACTTCCCATAAGATTTGAGTGCTGAAACAACATAAAATTTCAAAGTTATAATTAAAACTTGACATGAAATATGAACTTGAATATTTAGTGAATATATCTTAGTTAGGATAATAATTATTCTAACATAAAAAAAGGTGTTTGATTATAAATAAATAAAACAATAGATAGAGAATATAAAAATATTCTTACATCCCACAAGTCTCTAGCTTCAACAATACTTTCGCTAGGAAGACCAATATCTTCCCATTTAGCAGTTATGGAAGCACTTTGAAGACTTTTATTCCATAAAATGATAACAACTCTTGCATTTGACAATGGCCCCGCCCATACCTATATGTGTATAAATAAATAATTAATTATTTAAATTTAAATAAAAATAATACACATTAAATATCGTTTTTATAAAATTCATCACAAATATTTTGAATACCTCAAGATCTCCTTCCTTGCTCACTTTCTTTCCTTGTGACCCTAATGGATCTAGTGAAACAGAAAAAGTATATAATCAAAACAAACATAAGTTAAACTATTGATAATAATTCATACTAAAACACATTTATTCTCACCTTGGTTGACATTAATGACCTCCTTGTTGCTTAAAATCTCGAAAGTTTCACTGCTCATAGACCTTATGTCACAACCAATAAGCAAGGGTGCCTGCAGATAAGAGTACAATTGAAATCACCATTACATAACAAAATCAAATGAAATTCTCTATAAAATTATATACCCATTTGCATTCTAATCACCTTTATTAAAGCCCATATGCTAAAGTGCGATCGGTATTCCTCTGTAGTCATGTTTCCATTTCCAACTTCTAGCATGTCCGGATCTGATTCATTAATTTAGAAGCAACATTTAAACAAAGCTTGAATGGTAAACTAGAATCCAACATTATCATAATATCACTGGCTAATTAATTTACCATTCCATCCACCAGGGCCTGCATAACTGGCCCAAATATCATTCTGGTCAGCTCTAGATATCATACTGAAATAATCAAACTCTTTATCAGTATCATCTCCCACTACAAAATAATTTGATAAAAAGATTATCTTTTCAATTATTATATTCTTTGTTTTATAAATGATAACAATGATCTTATCATGCATGATACCCACCTCTCCCAATTGTTATGTATATCTCCTGTAGTTCTCCAGCTATTTGCAATCTTGGGAGCCCAAGTTGCAGGGTTTTCTTGACCCCTAAAAATTTATATATACATATTAAAACCAAGACCTAAATACCTTGATATTAAATAATTAAAAGTACATTCATAATGAAGAAATATTTCTTACCATTCACACATTGAGTAGAAAATAGGGCGGCCTATCTTGCTGAGAGCCTCACTCATAATTTGGTACCTGATACTCTTAAACAAATTTTTAGTTGTAAAAATCAAACACAAACCCAAAGTCATTCATTAACTAGTGCAGAGAGGACATTTACCTTTCTTTAGTATCTCTGCTTCCATTGTTACAATTGTCATATTTCAAATAGTCTACTCCCTGCATATTCATTGTTCAGTTGTTTCCCAACTTTAGTACCATAAAAAGGGGAAAAGAAATCTGCCGAGCATCTTCATCCCAAAGTGACATTAGTTAAAAGTTGTAGCAGTGCAAGAGAAACTCAATGCTAATTATATTAAGGTTTTACCCATGAAGAAAATGTTTTGGCATCTTGCTCTTCATACCCAAGAGAGCCCGGCATAGTTTTGCTGCATGTTTGGTATCTGAAAAAACAAAAACAATGTCAATATGAATGAAGAACTATGATACATAATAACACCTTGACTTACCTTAAGGTAGAAGGGCTTCTCAAGCATATAAGTTTGAAATTTTTTAAATATTAAAAAATACTATAAGTTTGAAATTTTTTAAATATTAAAAAATACTAATTGTTTGTGATGGTATGTTTTTCACATTCTATAATTTATTGATACAAACTTGTGAAATAAGTTGTATTTATTTAATCGACATTTTAGATCACTGAGTGTAATCTGAGATGTCAATCAAATAAACACATAGAGACATAGCTTACTCCAAAATCAGTAATCAGAAACATCCATCAAACAAACACAACTTACTCCAAAAGTTTGTACCAATACACCAATAAGATACAAATTGTGCTGTCTTTAAACTATTGATCACTTTTAATCCCTGGGAAAGTATTCTGGTACCATTCTGATTCCAAAAATATTGCAAACCTTACATAATTGTTACTCAAGGACAGGATAAATGTGTTATTTTCTCACCCAGCATCTGAATATATTCCAAGCTTAAGTCCCTTGGAATGAACATAGTCTGCCAATGTCTTCATACCAGAAGGAAATGTAGAAGCGTTGGCAACAAGATTACCCTGATCACATGCAAGGGTTTGAATTTAAGTACATTAAAATACTTTATACGTAACTCTAGCAACTCTCAGTATTTTTCTTTCATGCATGTAATGTACCTCATCATCTCTGTTCAGCTCGGCCCAGCAGTCATCTAAATTAGCACATCCACATTGACATTACTATGTCATAATTGGCTAGATAAAAATATTAACATACAGCTAATAGAAACGGAATTGGCAGAGTATAGCTGACCTATATTAATATACTCATAACCCAGATTAGATAATCCAGTGGATATCATTGCATCAGCTGTATGATGAACATAGAACCAAAAAAAAGGTCATTTATGTTTTCTCAATCATGAAACAGTACTATAAATCTATTTTACCAGAAATATATCGAAGTCCTAAAGTATACAATATTAATTGTACTCTCAAATTCATGAAGTTTCTATCATTTATAATGATCAATTTCTAAATAAGAGCGTGTAAATATTTTTGTAATTAATATTTTAGATCAAACTCTATAATACATCACCATGACAGATAACAACAGAAGAGAATGTTGAATCATATCTAATTCATCTAAAATGTTCGTACCAAAAATCTACATAATCTAATCCAAAAATTAACATATTGATCAATTATACTCTACCCTGTTACCACTAAGAACATAAGACAGTGTGACAATGGTTCAAAGACCAATATATGTAGCTTACATTCATACCATTCAGATTACAGTGTTGTTTTAGCTCTTAATTAAATTTTCCTATGGTAAGAATTTTAGAACAGTGCTATTCATAATCAAAGTATGCAGAGTACCTGTTTCACGAATAATCTCCTCAGTAACATGGCGTGAGAAATGATTCCAACTGTTCCATCTAAACATAGGAAAGAACTAAATCAATTAATTGATAATGTGTATACATGCATAAAAAATGATGAATTTCTATAGTAATCCACCCTTATTTTGGTAATTTTGTGTCCTGGGCATTTGCAATTGAGAAACATTATACCCCATCTGAGGTGTCTGACCAAGCCCATTGGATACCGATTCTGCTCGATAGTACAGAAGTGCAAAAAGAGAAACCCATATGATCTTCATGTTTTGCAGTGGCTCCACAACAAACTAATTCTAGGTCTAGTTATAGCAAGCCAATTTTAATTGTAGTTACCTAGAAAAGACTGGAATTGAAGTATACTGCTGTTTTTGAGCTGGTTCCAGCGTATATAATTGTGTGAACGGACAATGTCATTTCATGGACTCGGCATGGAATCAGTTATGAGACAAGGGCAAGCTGACAAAACGAGGCTGTGAAGAAGACCTTCTACAAATCTAATCGCTAACGACCGTGCACATTTTAGGCGTCGATGTTTTCCTAAAGAATAATATAACTCCAAAATAATGGGTCTAATATGTTTTTTTTTTTTTTGGATGGAAACAACCGGATTACATAGATATCGGCATCTCTGCCATTACATAGCTGATTACAACATTACGAGTAAGCATACATCTAAACCAGAAGTCATCCTTTGGCTAAGCTGCCTCGTGCAGGGGGATCCAGTCCGTCAAAGTCACCCGGGGGTCGAACCTGGCCCAAACGCGCCTCCGGGGGTTTGAACCTTGAACCTTGGTGGATGGCAATGTCATACCATCATCCTCACCAATTGTGCCCAACCAATTTTGTCCAATATGTTTTGAAATGGTGATCATAATTGAAACAATATGCAATGTGGTATCTTGTTATAGGCAAGAAATCTGACAGTGATGAAACATTGGAGATAACGATGTTTGATAAGTGATGACAACAAATAAACAACGATAAGGACAAATTAAGCTGACTAGGAAGACTTTTTTCAAGCCTTCACTCAAATGAGATAAAATTTTAAGTAATATAAAAATTAGCAACTTTACTTCATAGCATTATTAAATAGTTTCGTAGATTATTTTTTATTCATAGATATTAATATTTATTATATTGTTGGTTTACATTTGTATATTTAAACTTTGTTAGTAAAGTTACTATGTAGAAATTCTAGTGGGATTTGAACTTGTGACGTCCTTTCAGAAGTACAAGTTCACAAGTTCTCCACCACTAAGCCAACTCAACGTACAAAATTAAATATTAGAGTGGTTGGACAAGAAAATTAAATGGTGTATCATTTGGGTGAGATATTATATTTGATATTTCATTTGGGATTCCCAAATACCAATTTGATACTTTTGAGTTGAATATAGTACTTCATTTAGTATTTCCAAAGTATTGAATTCAATATTGCTCTATGTATATGTTGAATGTATCTCAATAATACCTATAGATCAAATAAAACATGTATTACATGTTGATTATATACATAAATAAATCATTACTTTAATTTAAAGAACTATTCAACAAATATCAAATTTCATGTATATCACTTTATACATTCTAGACCGATATTTCCATTGACATGTCATTTGACCAATTGATATATATTATTACATCCTTATCAAAATTGACCATATTCAACATATTGCTTGTTGTTTCCTTTAGATACATTCAAATTGCTCTACTTTTAATTGTTCTATTTTTATGATTAAAATTAATATCTAATTTATTATCTAAGTAAACATTCTTTGACTATATTAAATCCTTAATGGCATCAAGTTCTAGCAAGTAGAATGCATAGATAACCCATATGCTAGACTGCTTAACAAGTCAAAGTTCAATAGTGTGAGCATGAGAAAGGATTCACTTTGCAATATGTACTGATCATATAAAACACAACAAAACAAATTTTAGCAAGTGATGATATTAGGTTTAACAGAATAAATTCATCATTTCAAGATTTTTAAACTTAGAGATGCGATTTTTAACTTCAAAATAGAGGTCTCATTAGAATAAACACAAAATTCATAATCATATGTTTTCTCCATTTTCTTAGATGTTGTTATTGACCACAATCAATGTCTTTGTTTTTTCTTTTAACTATATATTCTTATATAAACTTACAAATATTTATCATTTCTTCCCAAAGATTTTATCTCTATACATAATTATCACAATCTAACTTACAATTGTATCCCTTTCTAAAATATATAATTTAATGTTTAAATTCTAAAATTACTTAATACATCTCAAAATAAGCTTAAAATTTATGTGTTGGGAAATTATTCTACAATAAGCAACAAATATTACTTTAAAACTTATTATTTTAACAAACCTAATACTATTTGAATCAAATATTTCATAAGACTTAAGACTTTGTAAACCAATACTAGTCTAATAATGACATCCCTTCTAAATTACTCTAAACAAAAATAACCAAGAGCTTAATATTTCTAAAAGTAAATAATATATAAAACTATACAAAACTTATTTGGTTAAGTATTATTAGAAATAAAAATTTATTTCTAATCTTTTGGTATCACATTTTAATTATTTTAAAAATATCTTTAAATTTTAATTATTTAAAAACTAATAAATAAAAATAAGATGATTCATAAATTTATTCTCGTTTATAATTTTTTTAAATAACTAAAATATAAAGATGTTTTTCTAAATAATATTTTCAACTAAATAAAATTTGAATTAAATTAACTCAAAAATTAATTAGTTTAAAATAAAATATTTTATTTTTATAACTCAATAATTTAAAAAGGGGGTATGATAATATTTAACAATATAATGAGGGGAATTAGATCCCTTTTGCATAGATCAAATAGGGTGACCATGAATACCCTTTTTTCAAACATTTACGACAAGATTGGCCAAAAAATGTTTGATTAAACCTTCACGTTTTCCCAAAAATGCCAAATAGTGCCCAATATATTTACTTAATAATCAAGGTCATAGTCTTTTGAGAAAATTATTACCTTGTTGTATCATTCCAAATAACATAAAAACAAGCGTAACAATAATCAAAGGAAAAAAAAAAAAAAAACAATAATAGGGTCCCAAACAGCGTAAAAACGGGTTAAATAAATTACTTATTTTTTAAATGTAAGAATGGTGTATGATTTGTCATCCATGAGCCTAATAAAATATAAAGAAAATAAAAAATGAGAAAAAGCTAAACATATTCTTAAGTTTAACATTATTATTTTAAATTGTTAAATAAAGAGGTGGACTAGAATGATTGTTAAGTTAGTCAAGGATGTCTATATCAGAGTTTTTTTTAACGTAGAAGAAATAAATTTTAAATTGAATTTGATTTGAATTGAAATGTATTTTAAAAGTTTGTAGGGAATGTAAATTTAAATTTTTCTAAATGGCGATATCATATAAGTAAATATACTCGTAGAAAATAATTAATTATTTAGTTAGTAGGATAATTTTTTGTAATATCATTCTATTAATATAAATATTATAATGAATAAGATTTGTGTTATTTTAATTCTATCAAGCAAAATGGTAATGCTTTTATTAAGTTTTTTTAAATTGGAAAGCATAGATGAATGAGCATCATGTATTAAATTATATTGAGCTTCCATTCAAAGGCCCCTATCATCAAAGTCACTAAGCCAGCTAATTTAATTTTTTAAATATTTTTAATTTTAGAAAGTTATTTAAAATATATAAATTGCTTTGATATTATGCTAGTCTACTGGATTATAATAAGATAGAGAGTCCTACTAAGATGGTGTAAGCTTTGTATTGTAGTATTAATTTTTTTTACATTTTTATAGTACTGATTAAATAATATTTGTATTTCTATAGTAATTTTACTATTTTAAAACAGTGTTAAATACATTATTGTTCTTGAATTATTTTCATATTTTTTTCTATCATTAAATAGTTATATCTATGTAATCATTTGATTTCTAATTTTAATAATTTAACAATAATAACATTATAAATATTTGAGATAATATATTATATTATGATTTAATATTATGTAGTATATTGCAAACACCATTATGGTAATTATTAGATTTAATCAATCAATAAAAATTAAATATCATCATCATCATCATCATCATCATCATCATCATCATCATCATCATCATCATCATCCTCCTCCTCCTCCTCCTCCTCCTCCTCCTCCTCCTCCTCTAATTTGGAGGGTGAAAATGACAAATGCATAGTGACAATTCTAACCTTGTGTTTTCCTTGTATGCAATGCCCACATACAAATATGTGATTAGAATAGGTTAAAACTCTCCAATATATTAATGACAAGATAGCCACCTTCAAAAATCTTATTTACCTCTAAGACCAAACAACATTTGGAACTTTTGTAACCCCTTAAAAATATTATGTGTGTGGTTCATTGTTTCAAACTCATTATTGGCTTAAAAGAGAAAGTGGATTCCAACTCTAAGTTGGCTCTCTTCCCCATAGATCGTGGTCACTTATAAAGCCTCTCCATATTTACTATTAAATAAATGGTAAGGATAAAATGTAATTGAGCAAAGAATACTAGAAAAAAATGTATTTTGGTATATATTGTTTTTACTTGTACATCCATCTTGGGAAATCGTATGTGCATGAAAATGTTACATCAATGCAAATTATAAAAGTACTATACAAATCAGTGTTTGTACATACTATTTTCTTTGAATATGTTATTTAATTATAATTTATTAAAAATTTATAATAAAAAGTTATTGCATAATTTAAATGTTAAATCAATGAAATTTAGGAAAATAAAATAGAAATTATTATTTGTACATATATCTTTTTTTTTAAATATGTTATTTGATTAAAACAAGTATTAAACTGTTATAATGAAAATATACACATATACATATAGTTGTAGGATTGAGAAAAATGAATTGTTGGTTGAATGAGTTTGGTTGATTGATGATTTAAATGGTTTTTTATTTAAAATCTATTTTCTTCTTATTGTAAAAACCTTAAAACCCTAATATTTTACTAAATCATCATTCAAAAACTTCTCATAGGCTAGTGCTCTTATGTTCCATGTATCATCATTGCCAACCTTCAAAAAACTAATGCTTCCGGTATAGAGTATTGACTGAACTATTATCCCAGTTGATTCAAACCCAACTTGGGCAACTCCTAACTCCTACGCATCCTAAATATCAATAATTTATATTGGACATTTGCCTTTGTCCTTTGAGATTTTTTGTATTGGAATTAGCTTATGTTGCAGTTGTTGGCATTCATGTTTTGTCATTGATGTCAACATATGTTCAATTGAAGTCTCAATCAGATTGGTTGTCTCAGGCACAGACAAGACTAAAAGTCATGTACGGACATTGTATGGACTATCAGAGGATGTGAGCACAGATATACATTAAGGGACAAGATGGGATCTTATATCTAAGGTGTAATACCCCTCTAACCCTAATATAAGTTTTGTGTTTTTGAACGAAGTAATATCTTTCGATGTTTTCTTACAGCTTAAGTTGTTCATGATACTTGTTTGATCTATTCCTATAGTTTGTTTATAAT
>MU223308.1:1320513-1331502 GCA_018584345.1 Thuja plicata
CCTCAAGCTATTTTATCATAATAATTAAGTGTAAGAAAACATAAATTTGGCCTTAGGATCTCGCTTTACCATATTACATAAATCTTATTTAGGGAATCCTTCTTGTGCCAAATTTTATACCTTACATGATGAAATTGATTTATTTCTATTAAAGATGATGAACCTATGCAGGGAGAGAAAGCCCTAGTTTCACATGTTGAAAATAAATTTTAATGGATCATAGATAGTGGTTGTTCATATCATATGATTGGTGATAGAAACAAGTTTGTTCAACTAACTAAAAATGATGGTGGTGTAGTCAAATTTGGTGACAATACTCCTAATTTTATCATTGTAATGGGATTGATTTCTCTTGATGGTAAAACTAATATTGATGATGTATTACTTTTTGATGGACATAAGCATAACTTGTTGAGTGTTGGATAGTTTGTAGACAAGGGTTATCATTTGAATTTCAATGATGGGAAACGCTCTATTAGAATTCAGACAAGATATTTGATCTCATCAGGTAATAAGTCAAGAGGTAATGTGTTTGAGCTGAATACTGCAGAAGTTTCTTATTTTGTTGCGAACGTTGATGAAAGTTGGTTATGGCATAGAAAATTATGCCATATAAATTTTGATAATATTGTGAAAGCAAGTATGACAAATGTTGTTAGAGATCTACCAAATATTTGGAAACCTTCTAACACTGTGTGTAGAAAATATGTGATTGGGAAACAGACTAGAAGCAGTTTTAAAATAAAATCTTACTCAGCAAAAGGGAAGTTGGATCTAGTGCATACAAATCTCTGTGGTCCTAAAAGAATAAGATCTTACTGTGGTGAAAGGTATTTCATACTTTTTGTTGATGACTTTTCTAGTATGATATGGGTTGCATTTCTTAGAGAGAAATCTGAGGCTTTTGATAAATTTAAGATTTTCAAAGCAAAATTTGAGATTGAATCAAGTTTGAAGATAAAATGTTTAAGGTCATATAGAGGTGGAGAGTTTAATTCAGATATGTTCAATACCTACTACAAAGAGCATGTAATATATAGACAAACATCCTCTCTCAGGACACCACAACAGAATGGGATTGCAGAGTGAAGAAATAGAACTATACTAGATGTTTCCTAGACTATGTTGCTTGAAGGAAATGTGTCACATGTTCATTGGAGAGAAGTTGTTGGTACTATAGTTTACACTTTAAACAGAGTTCAGATCTGAAAAATTTGTACAAATAGTAATCAATATTTGAGAGATAGTGCAGTTGGAATTGTGGCAAGATATCAAGCAAGTCCTAAAGAAAATTATCTTGTTGCAGTAAAGAGAATATTTAGATATCTAAAAGGAACACTAGATTATGGATTATTGTATGAAAAATCTGATGATTTGTTTTGCATGCTTATACTAATGTTGATTGGGTAGGAAGTGTTGAGGATAGAAAAAACACAAGTGGTGGGGCATTTTTTCTTGGGAAAACACTAGTTTCCTGGTTAAGTAAGAAGCATAATTGTATAGCTCAGTCTACTATTGAATCAGAGTATGTTGATGTTGCTATAAATTGCACAAAGATTATTTGGATGAAGCGGATATTGAAGGACATGGGGATAACATTTAAAGAGTCAGTGGTTATTCATTGTGATAACACTAGCACAGTAAATATGTCAAAGAAACCATTTATGCTTTTGAAGACTAAACAGATTGCAATTAAGTGTCATTTCTTGGGAGATAAGGTTGCAAAGAAGGAGATTAGATTAGAGTATATCAACACAAAGGAACAAAAAGCAGATATATTTACAAAACCTTTGCTAAAGGACGCCTTCGAGTATCTCAGATGTATGCTTGGGGTAAGAGCCCCTCCTTGAGAGAACTAAATTGATGTAGGAAAGTATCAATCTAGAGGATTTCAGATTCTTATCATTTCCTGGACTTGATGTTTGGATCCACTCCTCAGGGGGAGTGATCGCAGGAACAAAATAGAACACATTTGGGTGTTCGAGCACCTAGTTGTTGCAGGCATGAAGATTTGAAAAAGCTACACCTTGCAGAGGTGAGATGGTCTAAGATAGAGTAATGGCACCCTTTTCCATTGACGTCAAAGGGGGAGAGATTCAGTGAAAAATCCTACTATTTTAGGGAGAACTGTGAAGAGGATATTGAGAAGATTGTATTGAGATTGGTACTTTTGGATTGATGGATTTTCTCATATGTTTCCATCAATGAAAAAGGGGGATATTGTTGGAATTGTCTTCTGTTGGAGTTGTTGGCATTCATGTTTTGTCATTTGTGTCAACATATGTTCAGTTGAAGTCTCAATCCGACTAGTTATCTCAAGCACAGGCAAGACTAACAGTTGTGTGTGGACACTGTACGAACTATCAGAAGATGCGAGAATATATATACATTAAGGGAAAAGCTAGGATCTTATATCTAAGGTCACTTGAGTTTATGTTTCTATTTTTTTGAGTTACAGCGAGTTTGGTGAAGACTGTTTGCATAACATTGATAGAGAATTAAGAAAGTGTTAGTCTCTGAGTTTTGTGGATAACTTAGGTGCGAGAACATTTCATGTTATGCGAGCTTGGGGAATGTCAGGAGACATGTTGAATAATGTCTATTTATTATTATTGGGTCTCAAGACACTTGGTGATGTCAGTTGTGGCATGTGTTCAGGAGAAGACCTATTTGGGGCCAACTTCAGAGATGTAGTGTGTATTATGGATGGCGAGCGTGAATTCCAAATCTTGGATTATATTTGATGATTTGTAATTGATGTTTACTTTTTCAAGGTACCGTGTATATCTTAGCAAGGGGTTATGTAATTTTTTGTGAATTAGGGAAGTCTTGATTGGCCGACCTAATTGCCTATTGTAAACTTGTATAAAGAAGAGTTGTTTTCTTGATAAGGAGTGTGGACAGTGAAGTGTGGAAGCTGCGAGCTTGTATTTGAGAATTTTTTTGGATGTAGAGAAGAAATAGTGTTTGATGAACTTTGTTGGAACTTTTTAAGCAAAGATAGTTGTTATCATTCAGTTCATTGGATATTATATCTTTATATATCTATATCTCAGATAGTGTGTCCTGAAGGTGGATTTAACCTTCTTTAGGCAGTGAGCCTGTTGTTTCTCTTGACTTATAACAGGGCATGTCCTTTAACAGGGACTATGTACTATATGTAATAATTAGCTCCTAACAAGGCTATACCTCCTAACAGGGATACTATACTTTTAGTGCATTATTTGTGGTGCTAATAACCACCAGAGTTTTTCCTTTAACAGGGTTTCCTTGACAACAATTGGTTGTGTTATGATGTTGTTATTATTGTGTTGAATATTGCATTTAAGATTTGGTTTTTAAAGTAAAATTTTATGGCATACAACTGATCCCCCCCCCCCCTTAGTTGTATTGGTGATCTATTATTGCTAACATGTTACCTCTTAATTTGTTGACCTTCTTCTTCTTCAACATCTTGTGATGATCCTTCAAGCTATTCACTATTAGGCCTAGCATAAGTCCAAGAACATGTACAATAGGATCTCTCTGAATTGAAGGCATGTTTTCCTCATGAACCATTGTTAGGTATGCATTCTCCAACATTTTCTTTATCCTAACGACTCTATTTATCTCATCTATAAAGAAGCCTAGGAGTATTGAACCTTTCCTTGTCTTCTCTTTATCGCCTTTCACATTTCTTAGCTACTTGTTCCTTTTGTCTTTCACTTCTTCAAATGATAAGGAATTCCTAATCACATCCTTGTCAAAATGCATTACATGAACATACAGGGATTTCTTCACATTGAGCCTAATTGGATTAATTAATCACTCTGGATCAAAATTGACCTAGAAGCTTCAACATTTAAGACATTCAATTTTTCTCAACAAAGAGAAAAAAATTTATCAAGTCCTTCTTAGTTGGTCACTTGGAAGTCACACCGCTTCATAACAGTGGGGAAGAAGGAACCTTTCTTTTAGGCCCTTAAATGGATCTTATTTTCTTTATTCAATTGCCAAATAACTTAACATTTATGATGTTGGATGGATTTTTCCTCAAATATTGATGTTAGATTATACTACTACTCTTAATAAAGCTCATTTAATCTAGGGTATTTGGTGCATTTTAATTTATCTCTACATGCCCATGAAAATAAAATTTGTAGTTTTATCATTGGAAAAGAAAGAAGGTGTATTCATGAATCATTCTGGATCATATATTGCTTTTGTTAGGATGGGAATGAGATGAGGCTATGTAGTGCAACAAAATGATAGTGGTAAAATCTCAAGTGATAACACTTAATCCCTCATGTGTGGTGGTTTTGTTAATTTGTCCTTCTTTATGAAGGTTTTTGAAAGATATTTTTCTCTTGAGGTTTGTATAGGTATTGTCTTCTTTTTGTTCGAATGTTGGTTCATTAGTGCAATCACCAGAGTAGTTTATTGTTTTTGTCACAATATTTTTTTTTTGTTAATTTTTGTAAGGTGAGTGTGTACCTTACCTTCAAGCTACAACCAAAGTTTAGGACAAGTGTAACTTAATTTTTTTAAAGTGTTAGTTACAAATGTGATGATCATAATTTTTAAATTTTTACAAAAGATACTTTTGTATTTCCCAAAAAACTTAGCTTTTTAATCTAACTTATATTTCAATATGAAAGGCATGAACCCTCATGATTCATATTTATCTTTTAAAACAATTGAGGTGTGTTCATCACATCATGATTTTTTTTTAATCTGTATGAAATAATTTTTGTAATACCTAAACATTTCAATTTTTATATCAAACTTATATTTTAATATAAATAGCATAAACCCCATAAATCACATCTATATATAGGGTAAGTGCACAAAGATGGGGGACCAAAAAGGGGGTATAAGATGCCACTTTTTTTCTGAAATCAACAAACTCTGAACTTCAACAAGAAATTGAGGATACTTACACTCAAAATTTCAAAATCTGACAAAAACAAGAGTTGTTCTACTCTGAATCTACTTTATAAACTTCAAATTTATTTCAAAAATTGTGGATATTAAGGCCCTCAAAAAGGGGGAGCACAAAAAGTGGTCATGTTTTTTGTGAAAAAATATAACATAGCGTCTGGTGTGCTCCCCCTAAAATGTTAACTTTTTTATAAAAAAAAAAATGTAATCGCTCCAGTGAGAAATTAGCTAACACCACCAAGTTTATCCTAGATTTTTTTCTAATTTTTTGATGAAAGTATGATTTTTTGCAATTTTTCGAAGTGGACACATCCTGAAAATGTGAAATTTATGTGTGCTCCCCCTAGAAATCATTGAAAACTAATCAAAAAATCAAAACTTTTTTTTAAAGTGTGTAGAATGGAGTCTATTTTCTGAAAATGTAATTTGTTTCAAAATTTGATGAACGAGCCAAAATCTAAATCCAAATGAATACACATTGGTTTATGACAAAAATCAGACATACTTACAAAAGAAATTAGAGATGAAAAGCTTAACATAATGAGAATTCAAAATAAATTATATGGTTAGATAGCTAACAGATAGATCTACAATATCATCTTGTCTAATTTTATATTATTTAACCACACGCAAACCTAACTTCGGGAGCACACAAGAAAAAATGTTATTTTTTTGTAAGTTTGCTGGAAAACA
The DNA here is from genome assembly GCA_018584345.1 of Thuja plicata. Classification (NCBI taxonomy): domain Eukaryota; kingdom Viridiplantae; phylum Streptophyta; class Pinopsida; order Cupressales; family Cupressaceae; genus Thuja; species Thuja plicata. The sequence goes on from MU223308.1 coordinate 1,326,127, forward strand.
CGTCTCAGACCTGTTTGAATCCTGCAAGCCATTGGGTTTGATCTCCAAATAAAATTCAAGCCTTAGTCTTGGTAAATTTCAATGTAGTTAAAAGTGTGCACGAGCTAAAGTGCACTAACGCTATTTAAATTTATGGTTTAAATAGCACGCACGCGCTATGTAAACCATAACGCAATCCTTGAGAGAGAGAGAGAGAGAGAGAGAGAGTCTTAGGGGTCGTAAGGGGTCTTAAGGGGTCCTAAGACAAAGTAATGTGTCCTATGACCCCTTAAGACCCCTTAATGTGTACTAGGACCCCTAATATGTATTCTTAGGGTTCCTAAGGGGTACTAAGGTGTCTTAAGGGGCTCTAACACCAATTAATACATCATATGACCCCTTAAGAAGCCTAAGAGTACATCTTAGGATTCTTATGGGGTCGTAAAACACATTAATATGTCCCATGACCCCTTAAGACACCTTAATTTATACTAGGACCCCTAAGATGTATTATTAGTGTTCGTAAGGGGTTGTAAGGTGTCTTAAGCAGTCATAGCACCCATTAATGGGTCCTACAACCCCTTATGACACCTTACGACCCATTAGGAATCCTAAGAGTACATCTTAGGGATCGTAAGGAGTCTTATGGTGTCCTAAGACATAGTAATATGTCCTATGACCCATTTAAGACCCGTTAATGTGTACTAGGAACCCTAAGATATATTATTAGGGTTCCTAGGGGGTCGTAAGGTTTCTCAAGAGATCCTAGGACCCATTAATGCATCTTACGACCACTTATAACCCCTTAGGAAGCCTAAGAGTGCATATTAAGGGTTGTAAGGTGTCTTAAGGGGTCCTAGGACCCCTTAATGTGTCCTTCAACCCCTTATGACCCTTACAAATCCTTAAGAATCCTAAGAGTACATCTTAGAGGTCATAAGGTTTCTTAAGGCTCGTATAAGGACCTATTAATGCATCCTAAAACCCCTTATGACCCCTTAGGAAGCTTGAGAGTATATCTTAGGGGCTGAAAGGTCTCTCTCTCTCTCTCTCTCTCTCTCTCTCTCTCTCTCTCTCTCTCATATAATAGACCTTCTTAAGGGGTTGTAAGTGGTCTAAGGGGTCCTAAGACACTTTAATGTGTCATAAGAAACCTTAATAACCCTTATGATCCTCTTAAGATGTAGAGAGAGGGGTATTTAAGAGTTCTAAAGGTTCAGAAGAGGTCCTAGGACACATTAATGTGTCTTAGGACCCCTTTTGACCCTTAGGAAACCTTAGGACCCCTTATCATTTATTAGCATATGATAAGGGGTCCTAAGGGGTGATTGGGGGTATAAGGGGTCATAGGGCACATTGATGTGTCTTACAACCCCTTAACAACCCTTACAACCCATAAGGTGTAGAGAGAGGGGTCGTAAGGGGTGATAAGTGGTCCTAGGACATATTAATATGTCCTACAACTCCTTATGACCCCTTAGGACAACTTACGACCACTTATCATACATCTTAGGGATCTTAAAGTGTCATAAGGGGTCATAAGGGGATCTCTGACACATTAATGTGTCCTAGAACACCTTAAGACATCTTACGATATCTTACCATACATTAGTGTATGGTAAAGGGTCCTAAGGGGCCTTAAGAGGTCCTAGAACACAGTGATGTGTTCTATGTCAAGTTAACAACCCTTATGAGACCTAAGATGTAGAGAGAGGATTCCTAAAGGGTACTAAGGGGTCATTAGGGGCCCAAGGACCCCTTATAACCCATTTCCCTACATCTTAGGTGTGATAAAGGGTCCTAAGGGGTCATAAGGGGTTCTAGGACAAATTAATATGTCATAGGACCCCTTAAGACCCTTTGTCATACATTAGTGTTTGGGAAGGGGTCCTAAGGGGTCTTAAAGGGTCCTGTGACATAGTAATGTGTCCTAGGACCCCTTAAGACCACTAAGAAACCCTTAGGACCTCTTAAAATTCATTAGCTAGTTGTAAAGAGTTGTAAGGGGTCTTAAGGGGTCCTACAACACAGTAATGTGTCCTAGGACCCCTTAAGGCCACTAACGACTCTTTAGAACCCCTTACTGTTCATTAGTGTATGGTAAGTGGTGCAGGAGCACCTTCCCTCCACTCTTCAGAACAATCATCTTCTTATGGTCTTAAAAGTCTTCACCCAAGGTCCTCCATGCCTAAGGGTCATCAAGATCATTTCAAGAGTTTTCAATAAGCCACCTTGTAAGGCCTAGTCACCTTTGGTGTCTTTATAAACCTTGGGCATTGACTATGGTCAATTGGCATGTTTTGTGTTTGTTATATTATAGGTGTGTTCTTAGGATTTTTATCATGTTTTTTGTTAATCATGATCCCTATGATCTTAGACTTAGGTCTTGTTAAGGGAAAGATGCACTTTTGCAAGAAATACAAAAAGTTGCATATTGCTAGAAAATGTTGTCAAGCAACTTTTGTAAAAGTTGCTAAAAATGTTGCAAATGCTTCCCAATAGTCAAAACCTTCAAAAATAAGTTGGATCCATTGGGAAAATTATTCAATAAGCCCTTCTAGGCGGGTGGAAGACAGAATGATGTAATTTTTTTTTGAAATCAATAAAAATTCCCTATTTTCCCTAATTTTTGTCCGCAAAATGAACGTGTATGGACTGGTACAGATTGGAAGAAGCCAATGAGTGGATGAATTTAAATCTAGGATTAGTTAAGGAGTAGATGCAATTGGTTTTAATTGTTTCCAGGATCATAATCAAAATTTATAAGCAAAACTCTCTCGGGTCCACAGAAACCCTTCCTGGATAGGCAGTTTTTCAGAGATCATGCCCTAACTTGCATTTCCACAATGGGAATTCCTTGTCCCTCAAGTAAATGCAAGTAGGGTCAATTTAATATAGGATTCCAGGGGCTTGGGAGAAAGGGAATTGATCTACTATTTTTTTCTTGCAAGCCCTAGGCCAAGCATCTCTATGTGCTTGGTTCAGTCCAGAGAAGAATGAAGTAGCAGAACACATCGAGGGTGGAAAAACTCAATCTAATGGTGGATTGTGATCTCTAAGGGGTTCCTTTAACAATTACAAATGGTGTCTTTTCTAAATATTTTGACTGGTGAGGTCTTCTAGAACAAATAAACCCTTTTAGGCCTAATTAGGTCTATTGCAACAGTAAGCATTCAGTATCTTACTTTGTGTTTGGGAGTCTATTCTTTTAGGGCTTGATATAAATCTGTAAGGGTGTCTGGCTCTATTAATTGTTTATAGTTCCTTTGGTAATTATTTAAACCAAGTCTTAAAAACTCACTCAATAGGGCTACAAGCCAAGAAGGTTTAAAAGCCATAATTGCAGTCTAAGTTCTTAGACTCTTTAAAAGGGTTAAAAAACATGTATTTTAGGGATCATTGGATTGTATGGAACCTTTCCATCCCTGTTCAAACACTTAGGATCCTATTTGTGTTGTAGTCAAGTAATAGTCACTTTCTATTGAAGTAGACTTGGCATCCTCTAGGAAGGATAGTGTATTTGATTGATTTATTGTAGGATCTTTTTAAGGTGTAGAGCACTCTCTTGATCCAATTTGGGTGTAGATGAGACAACTAAGGTCACACCACATCAAAATTTTCCTAGATAGAGGATAGATCTGCATCAGTAAGCTTTTCTAAGAGGTTGTAAGGGGTCTAAGAAGTCCTACGACAGATTAAAAAACCCTTACAATTTGTAAGATTTAGAGAGAGGGGTCCTCGAGGGTCATAAGGGGTTATAGGAAACATTAATGAGTCCTAGGATCCATTATGACCTCTTAGGACCCCTTATCATATATCTTAGGTGTCTTGAAAGTTTGTAAGGGGTCATGAAGAGTCCTAGGACACATTAATATGTATTAGGACCCCTTAAGACCCCTTACCATTCATTAGTGATGGTAAGGGGTCCTAGGCGGTTGTAAGGGGTCTAAGGGGTCCTAGGAAACATTAATGTGTCCTAAGATCCCTTAACAATCCTACTATCCCTAAGATGTAGAGAGATGGGTCCTAAGGGGTCATAAGGGGTGCTACGACACATTAATTTGTCCTAGGACCCCTTAGAACCCCTTACCATTCATCTTAGGAGTCCTAAAGGGTTATAAGGGGTCATAAGGGGTCATAGGACACATTATTGTGTCTTAGGACCCCTTAAGACCCCTTACCATTCAGTAGTGTATGTTAAGGGGTCTTAGGACACATTAATATATCCTAGGACCCCTTGAAAATCCTTATGACCCTTAAGATGTAGAGAGAGGGGTCTTAAGGGGTTGTAATGGATCCTCGCCTTCTCTCTCTCTTGACTATTAATGTGTTCTAAGGAGTTATAATGGGTCTTGATGTGCTATAATGGGTCTTAATGGGTCCTAAAGGATCGTAATGGGTCCTAAGGGTTCCTAGGACCACTTATAACCCATTAGAACACCTTAAGAAACATTACGACACATTAGGACAAAAAAGAGCCCATTAGTGTGTCCTACAATGATTAATGAATTTGAAGGGGTCGTAAGAGGTCCTAATGTGTCCTAAGAGATCCTAATGGGTCCTAATGTGTCCTAAGGGGTTGTAACGGTTCCTAAAGAATTGTAGGACCACTTAGGACCCATTATGACCCCTTATGATATATTAGAACCACTTAGTGTAGACACTAAAATCTGTCCATTACCCTTATCCTAACCTAATTATATAGATATTTATTATTTATTTAATAATTCCTATCTTACCTTTAATTAAATAAATTTACATTTATTTAATTAAGAATCTTCTTCATCCCTATCCCTGATTAAATACATTTACATTTATTTAGTCTTATCCTATTCCATTTCCCTAAAAGTTTAATTAATTCTTAAATTAATTGAACTAACCTAGCTTATCCCTTTTTTCCCACTTAGAATTAAATATTGCATTTAATTCTATTTGAGCACATGGCTCCTAACTTTAACCCTCACCTAACCTCACTTCCCTAACCTAACCCATCCTTCTACCCCACTTGCCACTAATTAATCCTAATCTTCCACCTAATCACTTCCTAATCATTTGCACAATCCTAATCAAAGAATTAGCAAACCCAAGTCACATGTGACTCTTACACACCACTTACACTTTTCTTACAAAGTCTTACACATCTCTTACACACCACTTACACTTTTCTTACAAAGTCTTACACATCTTACACACTTACACATTTGTCCCCCTTCACATGTGAGTTCAACCATGAGCCATCACTTTCTCAAGTTGCTCACACATGTGTGAGAAAATTTGGTCTTCTCACCCTCTTACACCTTCTTACACCTTGTCATTGACCCATCACTTTCAAAGGTTGCTCACACATGTGTGAGCATCTTTCCCCCTTTGAATGGTCAAAACCCTAATCCACTTGGC
>MU223308.1:1354614-1369873 GCA_018584345.1 Thuja plicata
TATGTGTGTGTGTATATACACACGTGTGTGTGTGTGTATATACACACATGTGTGTATATACACACATGTGTGTGTATATACACACGTGTGTGTATACATGTGTGTATATACATACAAATGTGTGTGTATACACATGTGTGTGTGTATATACACGTGTGTGTGTATATACACACGTGTGTGTGTGTGTGCAAAAACAAAATTCCAATTCCAATTCTAGTTTTGTGGACCAAACGCAGAATTTGCATCTTCTCAGTCATCTTCCAAGTGAACCAAACAGGACAAGCCCATATCTAGAATTCATTTTTAGAATAGCAGAATTCCAGAATTCAGTGAATTCCAGAATTGGCTATTCCAGCATTCACGAATTTTGTGAAACAAACGGGCCCTTAAGGAACGAACACTATTGCTGAAATTGACCCGGCATTGGAAAACGAGAATTGGTTTCCCTTCTCAAAATTGAATTCTCATTCCAATTCTATGCCTCAATTCTAATTTCAGGTTCTGAGGTGGAATTGCAAAATGCTCATTTTGGACCAAAATTAGAATTGGCCTATACCAATTCACCAATTCCCGTTTTCCAATTCCATGTCAAATCCAGCAACCAAACGGGCCCTAAACCAAGCAGCGTAAGGGTAGAATCTGGGGGAGGGACCAGGGGACAGTCTCCTACCTGTCCTATGATTTTTTTTAATGATGGTTTAATCATTTTAATGACTTTCATTTTACATTTTGAGGAAAATACTCATTGTCATTTTAAAAAAAATTTACAAATAAATTATATTATTTTTTAATAAAATTTAAATATTTTTATGAATTTAATTAGTAATACATATGAAAAGTAACTAGCAATTGCACCTTAGTGTGCAATAGGTAACCAAAGAGTCGTGGAAGGTTGATCAAAGAATTTTTTGATCTTTTTTTGCATATGTTTGTGCATTATATGAGGTCAATTGGTAGGTCTTTTAGTAAACACTATCATTTGTGTGACAAAGGTCTAGACAAAGAAGTATCATCAAATCCTACTGATAGACTAATGCACACAGAAAAAGAGCCTTAAAAGAGTTTGACAACAAAATTGAAATAACAACCTATGGGTGGGTATTACATCCTCCGCCCTAAAATTAGGCTCACTCCTAGAAGCCTATAAACAAATAATGATAAAAGAAGTACAAAATCTGCACCATGGTGCTACATCACATATCACTATAACCTGTAATAGGTTCTTCCTGCCCACTAAACTCAGTTGGTATAAGACGATAGCTTGGGGTAGCCACTCTGCCATCGCGGATGTTACTAGAGCTAATACTCTTAGCTGGGGCTTCTATAGCCTTGACAATATTAATTACTTCTACCAATTTCTTAGAGCCTCCTTTATATAAAGTTACATCTCACACCTTGATTTACAGATATGACATACAAAGTGATATAAGGTTTCACAATCTCCTAGAGGTGCTACTCCAGAAAGATCATACATTTCGGCAAATCTCCAAAGCTACAATGAAATGGAGTATCAAACTTTCTTACGAGGGGTGCGTCAGAGCTTCATCCTACGAAACACTGACGAAAGGAAGTAGTTACTAAGAGAAAAAGGATGAACTTAAAACATACACACTAGACAGACGCTAAGGCAAGATGCATCTAATGCAAATGTAACTGAATAAATTGTAAAATTCTACAAGTTATAAGCTACGATGGCTCTGATATGAATACAATGCATAATTCAATTGGGGACCTAAGTCCTTGACCCAATTGACCTACTGTGATGAAACATGCATCCTAGTCTTATAAACACATAGTAAATAATATATTTCCAAATTGTGCACAATGCATTTTAATGTAGATGAAAATACTATGATTTTTTCCCCTAAATTCATTATTAATCCTATCCTTTCACATATAATCACAACACTCACATCATACAGTATGCAACAATTAAATAGGATCCAATTAATAACATACAAGTTTAGCCACCAAATAAAAAATAATATCATATCACTTGGGACATAAGTAACATGGTCACTCAAGGATCATAGAATACACAAAGGAATAATGATCAACATCAAGGAGTCCCTTGTACTAGGAAACTAAACACCAAGGAAGGTTACACAAGGAATACCAAAAGCAAGAAAGTACTACTAACTCGCTATAAAACACCCACACAAACAATTAAAGAGAATATAATACACACAAAGGTATAACTACTATACACCTAATGGGCATACAATTTCCAAAGTTCCTAGTGTAGAAACTTGGGCTCTGATACCATATGTAACACCCCACCAGGGAACCCAAGAGAAAATAACCTAAACATGATACTAAGTTGATGGATTTTTTTTTTAAGTTTATAAAATACAAATGCAGAAGCAAGAACAACTCACAAGGGTCGTTCTATGATGTAGAGTTACTTTTAAGTTAACTAGTTTACTAAGAACAACCATAAAGTAAACTAAAACACATATTGAAACTAAATAAAAATATATACCATCATAGAAACATAAGAATGATACAAATGTAAAGATACAATTAATACATATAACACCTCTTCCATTGCACAAGTCGCAGGGATTACAATAATAAATAAAGTAAACATAATACAAAATATCTCTTGAATGGACGTCACAACCAATACACTGATACATGATACAAGATAAATATCTCATGATGATAACATGCAAGTCTCCAACTAAAAACATAGAAGATAGTAACAACAATAAGGATCATTGAAGCACATGAAGTCGAACGTCGGGATCTCAATGGTAAATAGAATCACTACCACCCGACCACATGGAACCTTGAGGTCCACCCCACAGTGCTGAGGAGATAAACACCAAGCCCCACTCAAAGAAATTCAAAGGTACAAGGACACAAGACCACAATACCAAAGAAAGGTATCAACATAAGATCCTATAAGCTCGCTATCATAATGTACTCTACACACTACCAAAGGCACCAGACATACATTGGAAACCTAAGATTCATATAGGGAATTTTCATCACACATGTCTAACCCTTGAGTTACCCTGTCAGCCCCTCTAGACCCTGGCCCCGACCCCAATATCAAGCCACTTCCCCTCTATACACCTAGATAACCTACCCTAAGCTCATAGATCGAATAACACCATAATGGTAACATGATACATAAATCGGTTTCAAATTACAATAGGAACAATACTGGTTTCAACAACCATACCATCAAATACCTCGAAAGATCAAATCACATATGAGCCTACCTCCTAATTTAACAAAGTTAATAATGAGATTAAGACAAAACCACATATAGGATAAATGCAATAGAAAATCACATATACAACACCCATAAAAACTATGCCTCTAGTAACTTAAGTCCTATAAGTCAACCTACACCAACCCATAGACCAAAATACTCATAGCCAAAACAACTCACATCTTATAAAAGAATTTGATTAATTAAGTTTTTAAAACTTAATTAATTTAATAATTGATCAATTATCAAAATAAATTAAACTGTCATTAATTAATTTAATATTTTAATTCAATAATTAGATATATTTAAAAATATATCATAAATACTAATATGACTAAAATGATATTTATATTTCATATGTCAATCATGATGTCAATCATTTGCTTGTGGAGGATAGCAATCATTTGCTTGTTCAATGTGAATTTGCTAGTGCTTGTTGGGACATATTGAAGATGAAGCTAGGCTGGTTAGGACCTCTACAGAATAATATTTAGGAGCTTTTTATGGGATGGCCTTTAGCAAAGAGAAACTAAATATTATTCGAGGTTTGGCAAATCAGTCCTTCTATTGTTGTATGGGAATTGTGGAAGGAACAAAATTGAGGAATTTTTCATGATAAGGAAGAGCCTTTGGAAAGGATTAAAATTAGAATTAATTGTTCAATTGAGGAGCTTTTGGGGGCATAAACTTTCTCCCTCAATCCCTCTACCCCTTACACATCTGAAGATAAACACATACAAAATGAATGACCCTCTACTAAGATCCGGTTTAGGAACTTAGGAAAGGTGGTTGGGAACTCTAAGTGCAATGTTGTTAAGATTAGATGGGAGACACCTGAGTGGGGATGGATTAAGGTAAATTTTGATGGGGCTGCTAAAAGGAATCCTTGGACTTACAGGGCTGGTGTGATAGTTAGAGACTGGCTTGGCAATACAATGGCCTATGCAGCTCAGAATCTTAAAGATGGAACTAATAATGTGGCTGAAGCAAAGGTGGCTATCTTGGCACTGAATATTGGTTTAAAACTCAGTTTGAGGAAAGTGCACCTAGAGGGAGACTCACAAATCATTATTCATGCAATACAAAAAGGTGCTTCACAGGTTTGGCATCTTCAACATTTAATTCAAATTATTGTGGAGTTACTCTCAAGGTTTGAAGAATTCAAGATAAGTCATGTGAAGAGAGATGGCAATATAGAAGGTGATATTCTTTCAAAATGGGCTCTCCCATTTAAAAATTTAAATGAAATAAGATGGGAAGACTTTAGGTTGATGCAGGTGGAGGATATCTATTAATTTTATTATTATGTTGTTATAATGATGGCAAATAAAAAGGGAGTTGCACTACACTTTTAAATTAACACCTTTTCTTTTATGCCTTTTGTTATGATGTTGAAGAGTAATATTAGTATTTGGTTGCATATGTGAAGAATGACGGTGGTCTGGCCTCGGCTGTCCTTCTATTAATGAGGCAATTATGGCTTAGTGGCTATTAAAGCTGCCATCATCTTGCAAAGTGGTTTGCAGACAGTGTGAGCTTTAAGGCAAGAGTAAGTACAAACTCAAGGTTTATTTAGAAGGCCCTTTCTCTCTGTCTCATCATGGTTACTTTGGAATTTTTAAGATGGAAGTGACCTTCTCAGTGGACACTCTCAAAAAACATAAGGCGCTCAAGGGTCATGTGAAAATTGAAAGGATGTGAGGTCTAATTAAAATAAAAGAAGAAGTGGTGGTTGAAGCTGTGTGTGAGGTATTGGACCCTTTTTCATGAAGAGAAAAGACAAATGGAGGGTAAATTTAGACATTATCTCTATGGTCATGGCGCAGGGGATGGAAATTGGGACAGACACCAGAGAGTTAAAATGTATGGTAAAATGTTTGTTTGAAGAGGAGATGTTGTTGGAAATTGATTCAATCTTAGAATGGGTCATCCTGGGGATTGGTTCTAATATATCTGAATGTTTTGAAGATGAGGATGATGCTCGGGTGTATGGGTTTGTGCCTTTTCTCAGATGGTGGGGCAAAGTTGATAAAGGTGGCTTTTGAGCAGAGAGAGCTAGGGCATGGTCTATCCCAGAGAAGCTTGTTGCAGAACATGAAAATAAAACCCTGGGTGAAAAGAATGTGCTGAAGGCCAACGTCTTGCGGAAGAAAAGGACCATTCGTGGTAAAAACCATCACTTGGGCCTGTGAAGCAATGGTAATATTGTAAGTTTTTTGAAATTTTGTCTTCTTCAGCGACCACTTTCTTTTTTGCGATAAATTACATGGATGATGGGTTGTGTCTATAAGGAAGCCTATTTTTTGGTGAAATGGGTGATAAGGGAGATGAACTTACTAAACTTCTGCAGCAGACACAGGTCTATGTTTTTTAATGCCCGAGTTGACATATTTTTGGGCTATCATGGGGCAGAGAAATTGTTGTTAATGCTTGAAAAGACCATTCGTAGATCAAGACAACAAAAATCATGATGATGGCATGGACTGAGGCATAAAGCTTTTTTTTGGCATTTTAATGAAAGATGTTTATTGTTAGTTTTTTTACTGAGGTTCAATATTATATGGACATGTAAAAAGGTTGAATTATGCTCCCTGGGTATGGTTTGGATTATTAATCATAGTAAGATTATATGAGACCAGTGGTAGAGATAGAGGTTCTGATAGTAGTTACTTCATTTGTTGTTGTGTTAATTTTTCTTTAAAGTTTATGTTTGAAGCTATTATGTACTTTCCCTTTGAATATTAATAAAATATCAATGTTACCGATAAAAAAATATTAAATATTAATTAAAATGAATAATTATTTATTTATTATCAAATTTAAATTAAATAAAATAACATATAAAAAGTGGGGCCTGCAAGGATTACCCACGACACCCCTCCATTGCCCACATGTGGCCATTATAGGTACACTGCAGTACCCAATAGGTACATTGTGGCACCTGCAACGTTAACTGTAGTACCTGCAGTATCATCTGCGACAAGTGGTAGGGGGTGTTGGCCCCCGCCACCTAATTATTATTTTTTTAAATATTTCTAAGAATAAGGGCATGCATAAGATATTCTTCAATATAATATATTTATTTTCTACATGCATTTCTATATATTTTTTATTTAAAACATGCAAATAAATACACCTATTAAAAACTTTATTTTGTAAGCATACAACTTAGGAGTCCTAAAGGGTCGTAAGGGGTCATAAGGGGTCCTAGGAAACATTAATGTGTCCTAGGAGACAGTGTCCTAGGACCCCTTAACAACCCTTACAACCCCTAAGATGTGGAAATAGGGGTCCTACATGATCATAAGGGGACATAAGGAATCCTATGACACATTCATATGTCCTAGGACCCCTTATGAAACTTAAGGAGCCCTTATTATACATCTCATGGGTCCTAAATGGTCCTAATGGATCATATGGGGTTGTAGGACACATTAATGGGTCCTAGGAACCCTTAACAACCATTACAACCCTTACAACCCCTAAGATGTAGAGAGAGGGGTCATTAAAGATCATAAGGTGTCCTAAGAGACATTAACATTTCCTAGAACCCCTTACAACCCCTGAGGACCCCTTACCATACATTACTGTATTTTAAGGGGTCCTAAGGGGTCTTAAAGTGTCCTAGGACACATTAATGTGTTGTAGGACCCCTTAAGAGCCCTTACAACCCCTTACAATATATTATTGTATAAATTATTGTATGGTAAGGGGTCTTAAGGGGTCCTAGGGCACGTTAATATCTCTCTCTCTCTCTCTCTCTCTCTCTGACCCCTTAGGACCCATTACCGCACATTAATGTATGATAAGGGGTCCTAGGATACATTAATATGTAGCAATCCTATGATACATTAATGTATCCTAGGACCCCTTAAGATCCTTTATGGCCCCTTTCCATACATTAGTGTATGGTAAGGCATCCTAAGGGGTCGTAAGGTGTACTGGGATACATTAATGTATCTTAGGACCCCTTAAGACCCTTTACGACCCCTTACCAATGTTTGGTAATGGGTCCAAAGATAAATTAGTGTATCTTAGGACCCCTTACAACTCTTTAACATACATTAATGTATTATAAGGAGTATCATGGGACCCCTTACCACACATTAATATATGGTAAGGGGTTCTAAGGCATCCTAAGGGGTTATAAGGGTTTGTAGGGGTTTGTAAGGGTCTTAAGGGGTCATAGGATACATTAATGTATCCTAAGATGCTTTAAGACCCCTTGTGACCCCTTACCATACATTAATGTATGAAAAGGGGTCATAAATGGTCTTAAGGGATCCTAGGATACATTAATGTATTGTAGTACACCTTATGACACCTTAGGACCTCTTACCATACATTGATGTACAGAAATGGGTCCTAAGGGGTTGTAAAGGGTCTTAAGGGGTCATAGGATACATTAATGTATCCTAAGACCCCTTACCTTACATTATAAAGGGTTTTAAGGGGTCCTAGGATACATTAATGTATCATCTGGCCTCTTAAAACCCCTTACCACCTTTTACGAACCCTTAACCCTAGGACCCTTTAGGACTCCTTAGTACCCTTCACCATACATTAATCTATGGTAAGGTGTCCTAAGGGCTCTTAAATGGTATTAAGGGGTTTGAGGATACATTAATGTATTTTAGGACCCCTTAGAACCCCCTACGATCCCTTACCATACATTAATGTATGCTAAGTGGTCCTAAGGGATCATAAGGGGTCTTAAGGTATCCTAGTTTACATTAATATATCCTAGGACCTCTTAAGACCCCTCAGGAATGTATCCTTGGATGCCTTAGGACTCGTTATGACCCCTTAAGACCCATTAGGACCCTTTACCATACATTAATGTATGGTAAGGGGCCCTAATGGGTCCTAAGGGATCTTAAGAGGTCCTAGGATACACCCCTTAAGACCCTTTACAATCATTTAGGACCCCTTGCCAATGTATGTTGAGGGATATTCCAGGACCCTTACTATCCCTTAGGACCCCTTACCATACATTAATGTATGGTAAGGGGTCCTAAGGAATCTTATGGGGTTGTAAGGGTTCCTAGGGGTTTGTAAGGGGTCCTAGGATACATTGGTGCCTTGAGACCCCTTATAACCCTTTACAACCCCTTAGGACCCCTTACCATACATTAATGTATGCTAATGTAGAATACATTATTGTATACTGAGGGGTTGTAAGGGGTTATAATTGGTCGCAATGGGTCGTAGGGTACATTAATATATCCTAGGATCCCTTAAGACCTCTTTAGATCCCTTAGGACCCCTTAAGATCTCTCTCTCTCTCTCTACAACCCCTTAGAACCCATTAGCATACATTAATATATGGTAAGGGGTCCTAGGATACATTAATGTATCTTAGGACCCCTTAAGACCCTTTATGACCCCTTTCCATACATTAGTGTATGGTAAGGGGTCCTAACAAGTCGTAAGGTGTACTAGGATACATTAATGTATCATAGGACCCCTTAAGACCCTTTACAACCCCTTACCAATATTTGATAAGGGGTCCTAAGGGATCATAAGGGGTCTTAAGGGGTCCAAGGATACATTAGTGTATCTTAGGACACCTTACAACTCCTTAACATACATTAATGTATTATAAGGAGTATCATGGAACTCCTTACAACTCCTTAGGTCCCCTTACCATACAGTAATATACGATAAGGGGTCCTAAGACGTCCTAAGGGGTCATAAGGGTTCTTAGGATTTCATAAGGGTCTTAAGAGGTCATAAGATACATTAATGTATCCTAAGATGACTTAAGACCCCTTATGACCCCTTACCATACATTAATGTATGAAAAGGGGCCATAAAGGGTCTTAAGGGATCCTAGTATACATTAATGTATTGCAGTACACCTTACGACACCTTAGGACCTCTTACCATACATTAATGTATGGAAATGGGTCCTAATGGGTTGTAAAGGGTCTTAAGGGGTCCTAGGATACATTAATGTATCCTAGGACCCCTTAGGAACCCTTACCTTATATTCTAAAGTGTTTAAAGGGGTCCTTGGATACATTAATATATCCTTTGGCCCCTTAAGACCCCTTAGGACCCCTTAACCCTAGGATCCTTTAGGACTCCTTAGTACCCTTTACCATACATTAATGTATGGTAAGGTGTCCTAAGGGCTCTTATGTTAGAGTTGTCATATTATAGCTAATAATTAATTTACTTAATTATTAGTCTATTATACTCTACACTTAAGTTAAACTTAGGCATCTTATAATTCTTTAGGGTTTTCACCTTTAGGGTTTCTTGATTCCTTTTATAAGGATTCACCTCTTTTTATTTTACAATTTTTATGAAGATTCTACTGCATTGAGTATTTTTGCTCTCCATTTGTGCACATGATGTTCCCTCTTGTATGGATCTGTGATTATTGGCCTCCATAGTTTTTTCTCCTCTTTTCTGTGACAGGGTTTTGCATGCATATATTCTTGGGAGTTGTGGGTTGCTTATTCGTCAACTCCAACATGGTATCAGAGCTTCAGATCTTCATGCCCATGTTCGTTATTTGAGAGGTTTTGGTTGTGTTCTTTAGATCTGTGTTTTCTTAGAGGTTTTTTGTGTGGATCTAGAGGTGGGCTTTATTTCTTGTCACTTTGGGCTCAAACGGACATCACCATTGAGCTCAGAGCATCCAAAAACCCCAGAATTCATATAAAATTTATCCATTTTGGACAACGTTTCATTTCTGAGAAAGAAAATTTTGGGCCCATAGCCGTACGGCCCTGACACGCATCCCGAGGTGAGGAATTTTTTTATTCTTAAAAAAAAAGGTGTAGCAATTTTTTTTGGTTAAAAATAAAAAAAATCAAATCAAAAAGTTAAAACTTTTATGCATTTGTTTTTTTGGAATGAAAAAAAAAAATTTGTAAAACTTTTTGAAAAAGTTTACTTTGCATGCGTACCAAAAAAGGGTAATGACAGCTGCAGCAGGTAGGTACGTCAGATCTGTGCTGACATCATCAGTACATGTGTCTACATCATCATTTTGTGATCAAATTTGACGTTCATGAAACCGTCATTTTCTTTTGGGTGCTTTGTTCTTCGAAGCTGCCTGTGGTTTTATGGTCGTATCTTGGTCATAGGGACTCAAAATTAGACATATCATACATCGCTGGAAATCTCTTTCTGGGACTGATCTTTTAGCGGAGGTTTGATTTTCTGATTTTTACGTTTTGAAGGCATTTTTGGTTTTCAAAGTCAAATGTCCTGTTTTGCCTTCCGGGAGCCATATCTTGCTCATCGGGACACATTTTTGAGCAAACGAGATATCGTTGGAAATCTGGTTCAGTGTTCTTTCTAGTGGTATGGGTCTTTTTTCCAGATTCTGCTCCAGGTATATTTTATTCATTTTTTTACGATTATGCACTCTGGTGGATTACTTGGTTCTTTCAGGTCATGGGAACTCATTTTTGACATGGGATGACTCATATGTATTTGTGGTTCATATGCATTCAGATTTCTCACTTCTTGAGCTATGTAGACATCATTTTCCATAAGCTAGCCTTTTGTAAACGCACTAAGATAAAGTGCCATATTTTGTATACTTGGGATTTTGCACATCTTGTGTCAGTTTGTACTTGCACTCTATTATAAAGTGCCATGGGGGGCTTGATATCTGGTGTTTTTCCAACAGACCTTTGTCAAGTGAGTGTCCCTTCCATGACATTAGCCTCATGAGTGTATCGATGACGCCTGCCTTTATATGTGTTGGTACTTTTTGGTATGTGTCTGGTACTTCGAGATGCATCTTTTTTTGGCATTCATTTTTAGTGTACTTGTCATGCCTCTTCCTCACCATTTAGGGGGGGTATCTATTGTTTGTTCTCATGCTTCTTGGTTCATTTGAGTGAGCTATGTATTTAGTTTTTGTTCCTATGTACTAGGTGGTTGCAGTGGTTGGGTACCTATGCATTCCAGTGAGATGGATCATTTACCATATGGACACTCTTTCACTCCTAGCAGGATCCTACCATCTTCAATTGATCAGCCCTTCAGGCTTTGGTGTTATGCCATCTATATCTTTGAGTTTTGATGTTTGCCTTTGTTTTTCATCCTGATTCATGCAGATTATAGTCTTCTCTACCTGATCATGTTCATTATAGTGGAGCTTCTTCAGAGATCATCAGTTATTCTTCGACAGTGTTTGCAGTTTCATGCTTCATAGGTGTTCTACATGTTCATCCTTGTTCCTATTTTCTGGGACATTCCCTATTTTGGAGACTTCATTAGTCCTTCAATTAGTTCTTTATCTCTTTTTGGAGTAGAGTTTTTCCCATGTGGTTTTCTCTATTTCTCCGGTTCGTAGAGATTTCTTGTACTTGGGTACCTGATCAGGCCTAGTTGTCGGGACCCATAGTTACTTTCATGCATTTTGTTTACATGAATTTTTAGTCCTTAGTTTTTTTGCTTCTCCCTAAGTTCATCTTAAGGGGGGGTGTTAGAGTTGTCATATTATAGCTAATAATTAATTTACTTAATTATTAGTCTATTATACTCTACACTTAAGTTAAACTTAGGCATCTTATAATTCTTTAGGGTTTTCACCTTTAGGGTTTCTTGATTCCTTTTATAAGGATTCACCTCTTTGTATTTTACAATTTTTATGAAGATTCTATTGCATTGAGTATTTTTTCTCTCCATTTGTGCACATGATGTTCCCTCTTGTATGGATCTGTGATTATTGGCCTCCATATCTTTTTCTCCTCTTTTCTATGACAGGGTTTTGCATGCATAGATTCTTGAGAGTTGTGGGTTGCTTATTCATCAACTCCAGCATCTTAAAGGGTATTAAGGAATTTGAGGATACATTAATGTATTCTAGGACCCCTTAGGATGCCCTATGATCTCTTACCATACATTAATGTATGCTAAGTGGTCATAAGGGGTTATAAGGGATCTTAAGGTGTCCTAGCTTACATTAATATATCATATGACCTCTTAAGACCCCTTAGGAATGTATCCTTGGATGCCTTACGACTTGTTATGACCCCTTAAGACCCCTTAGGACCCTTTACCATGCATTAATGTATGGTAAAGGGCCCTAATGGGTCCTAAAGGGTCTTCAGAGGTCCTAGGATACATTAATGTATCCTAGGACCCCTTAAGACCCCTTATGACCTCTTACAATCTCTTAGGACCCCTTACCAATGTATGGTAAGGCGTCCTAAGGGGTGGTAAGGGGTTTTAAAGGGTCTTTAGAGGTCCTATGATACATTAATGTATCCTAGGATCTCTTAGTACCCCTTAAGACCTCTTACCATACATTAATGTATGGTGAGGGATATTGTAAGACCCCTTACAATCTCTTAGGACCCCTTGCCATACATTAATGTATGGTAAGGGGTCCTAAGTCATCCTAAGGGGTTGTAAGGATTCCTAGGGGTTCGTAAGGGGTCCTAGGATACATTGATTCCTTGATACCCCTTATAATCCTTCACAACCCCTTAGGACCCCTTACAATACATTAATATATACTAAGGTAGAATACCTTAATGTATACCGAGGGGTTATAAGGGGTTATAAGTGGTCTTAAGGGGTCCTAGGATACATTAATATATTCCATGATCCCTTAAGACCCCTTTAGATCCCTTAGGACTCCTTAAGAGAGAGAGAGAGAGAGAGAGAGAGATGTATAAGGGTTGGAGATGTACACATCATAGCTGAGGGCCTAGACACATTTTATGAGAAGTTGCACGGGTTGAGTCAAGTGGACACTGGCACTGATGTTGGATCATTTATGGATTTGTTATTGGATCCTGGTGGTTTAGGCTCTACAACACTCCCCTCCTAGCTACACACACCCCTATACTCATCATTACTAGAGACGTTCAGGACTGGAAGTGGTATGGGTGATGCAGTTTCTGTTGATGATATGATGGTACAATGCGTTGATGATCATCTTGGTCCTAAGACCCAGGTATATAAAGTTATCTTTTCTCCTTTCCAAGATTTTTAGTGAATAATTAATTGTAGATGTGTGTATTTATGTTTGTTCAATGTATAATATTTTGCAGGCATAGTTAGCAGAGAACATTACCTCTAGTGTGGGCTCGGAGCATCTTCATATGAGATATTCAATAGATGTGACACCTACTAGTGGTCGGGTAAGTTTTAAATATATGTAGGCTTAAGCATGCATGTGTACACTTGTAACATAGTTTTATATATTTCAAGTACTTTACATACTATATACTATGCACATGTATATAATCAACTATTGTAGTAAATTTGCAGGGGTTAGTTACTGCTTAACAGCCACAGGATGCTCGCGACACTCGGACAGAGCACATTTCCTCTAATGTGGGCTCAGATCATCTTCATAGGAGAGATTCATCATATGTGACACCTACTAGTGGTCAAGTAAGTTTTAAATATCTGTAAGTTTAAACATGCATTTATAATGTTTCAATTATTTTACATTATTATTATATACATGCATTTATATTCGCAGGGATCAGTTGCTGCTTCACAGCCAGAGGATGCTCGTGGCAGTCGGTCAGAGGGTTGCCATGTTTGCATGTGCCTAGATGACTCCCTAGTTTAGGACATGTTGCATAGATCTTTGATTTGAGACTCATTATATATGTCACTATTATATGTTTGATATTTTTTAGTTTATGATTTGAGACATATATTTATATGCTATCCAGACCTCTAGACATAGATGATTTATAATTTGACATTATATAGATTTATAGATTTGGTTTCGTTTGATTAGCTAATTTGATTAGATGGTTTTATTTGATTAGATGATATGATTTGATTAGATGGTTTCATTTGATTAGATGATATGATTTGATTAGATGATTTGATAAGATGGTTTCATTTGATTAGATGAAATGATTTGATTAGATGGTTTCATTTGATTCTAGATGATATGATTTGATTAGACAATTTAAGTATTCTACCTCATAAGTATGGACAATAAGTATTCTAAATCATTATATAACTAACACATGTCATAAGTAATCTAACTAATTTCATCATGTTTTAGTGTTCAAACTAATGTCTTAAGGGGATCTTTAACTAATAAGAAATCTATATAAATCATTGAACAATCAAAGCATGCATAAGTAATCTAAAAAATGACATTTTTAATTTAACAAATATCACAAAAAATAACAAGTTAATACATGTAACTAATGGACAATAAGTATTCTAACTCATTCTAGAACTAACACATGTCATAAGTAATCTAACTAATTTCATCATGTTTTAGTGTTCAAACTTATGTCCTAAGGGGATCTTTAACTAATATGCAATCTATAAAAATCACTGAACAATCAAAGCATAAATATAAAACCATACATGTATACAATAATATATATATAAGCATACATAAAGCTCTATATATTAAAACCATTGAATTATCAAATAGGTCCATCATATATCAACAAATTATAGTCCATCATATGTTTAAATATATCAACAAAGTATAGTCAATTTAATCCAGAGATATCAAGTAGGTCCTAACACATGAAATAGGTATACATATTATACTTTTTAGACCAACTCAAGTGGTTCAAAAATTTCATGGAGAACATGTAATATTCTCTCATGATCCTCACTATCTAGTCTCCACTTACGACGTCCACATTGAGATTTAAATGCACGTGGACAAATGGAGGTGGCAACTACAAGGTGACTATATTGAAACACCTTATTATCTGGTTGGTAATCAACAAAGTGAATACCATGTTGAATTAATTTGATTTTCTTGAAATATTTTCCCTCTAAAATAAGTGAACCTGCCAGTCACACATTTTAACAATATAAATTTAAACAAACTAAGTTTGAAATTTGTTAAAAGGTTGAAATTTTAAATTTACAAATTGAGTTCAATATATTGATGTAAAGCATGCAAACCTATGGGGAACAACATTCCATCACTTTCTTCAGGTTCAACTAGCTTCATCCTCTCTACAGTACAACACAGTGAATAATAACCAACTCCGTCTACATTTCCATGCTCAGCAATCACTGCAAAGACATCTCCTACTATATATATATATATATATA
>MU223308.1:1402172-1416126 GCA_018584345.1 Thuja plicata
TTTCTCCTTAGCTTGCTTGAATTGCACTTGAAAATCCTTCTCAATTGCCTAATGATGCTTGATGATGGTTATTCATGCTTAGAGAAAATGAGAGGAGAAGGCTCCCTTTTATATGAAATTAGGGCACAGTCTTCTAAGGAGGCCTACATAGGATAATTAAATCATAATTTAAGCCTTTACCCCTAGGAGAGGACCTATATTAAATATAATTTAGGAATCAACCAATTCGAAACCCAAAAGAGCCGACCCGGAAGCAAGAGAAATTTTTTTGTGAAGACCGACATCCAGGAATCTGTGGGATTCTGGGTTTGGGACCCTAGGACAGGGTCGAGGTCAGCCCTATCCTAGGAAAAGGTCAAGGTTGACCCTGTCCTAAGGAAGAGTCAAGGTCAACCTAGTTCCAGAAGGTCGACCCTATCCTCAGATCCTAGGATCACAGGTCAGAGACCCAGAATGCAGAATTCAGGTCATAAAATGGAGGTTAGAAAGGCAAGTGAGGGGGGAAGCCATGTCAAGATTAGGAACCCATTCAGAGGTGCTTTTCATGACCCCAAACCACTCACTCAGAAGGCTAAACCAGTCTCTTATGGAAGTGCTTCCGTTTTTCGACTATACAATATATAATTAACAATTGCAGGTCTTGAGAGAAGGGTTATGTCTCTTCCATCAAAAATGAATTCGTTTATGCAAAGCTTTTAGAAAAATTAAAATTTTAGCAAGCAATTTGAAATTATAAGACCTCTAATTAGTGAAATTTGAAATTGAAAATCAAATCAGAGGGTATTATGGAGGAGGAACAAATTCTTCTACCCATGGATTCAAACTGGCAGTCATGGCTACCAACAATTGTTTTGCCTACAATCCTCAAAACACACCATTCTGCGATGGAAAATTTGTATTGGAAAAAAAATAAAAGAATGAAGAACCTAATTCTAAAAGCTTTGGCAGAAACAAAAGGGTTCCAAGTGCCCTGCTCGGCAGTGCTGCTGTTTTCTTGTCAAGTCCTGAAAAAAATAATGTTTCATCGAATGTTTGATTTAATTAATTTTATTGAGACGTGTTGTACAATGAAAGCAAGACTAAAAATATATACTTTTATTATCTAAAGAATTAGTAATGAAAAAACATAATTAAATTTAGGGTTTTAACGCTTTCACAATGAAAATGTTGAACGCAGCTGCGGGCAACAATATATTATTACTAATGTCGGATATGCAGAAATGAGGAAAATGGCCCGCAAGTTTTGATTTATGCCACATGTTTCGGGTACCCAAAAAAATTAGGTACCCGATTAGGCTTGGGCTTTGGTGTCAGGTTTGCCCAGGTGTACTGACACCCAGGCCTACTAAAAAGTTAACAAGCGCTTTCATGCACTTTTGGACGAATGAAAAGTGGATTTTTTTCACATCGCCACTTTTTGGCCCCTCATGATCTTGCACATACCCATGACCAAATTCTTGATTCCTCCATCAATCCTATCAGAACGAGGATCTCTACACATGATTGCCCAATTTCCTTCCAAGGTTATATCATCCGAAATAATTCTCCTATTAACATATCATGATATTGTTTTCCTACTAAAACCAATCCAAGATGAAACTGAAGATATTTGTCTTTTTCGGAGCATAGTGTTACCTACAATGGATGTCAACATAAATTTTCTTGTAATGGTCTTATCTTTAGTTGGAGATCGCTTCCCTACCTGGTTCAAACCTTTCCTAAGATTTTCAATCATATCAGTTTGCATGTCAACAACTTTTCTCTTCTTTGATGTTGTGTCTATACCCAATAATTTTAATGCCCCTTCCAAATTTTTGTTTATAAGTACAACTGAAAGCAATTGGGCTTGTTCAAGTGTTTCAAAATTATCAAATTTAGCCAATATTTCTCTTGCTATCATATTCATTGACTTCTTCTTAGCAAGACTTAAGGGTTGAACATTAGCAAGTGATCTCAAATTCTCCACATCCATTGTAAGTAAATGATCTAAGTTTCTATTATTAATATTTCTCTTTATAGTTTGAGCTAAATTTATAAGTTCATCCATACCAGTAGGAGCACGTGATCCTAACCCTTCTCCAACATCAATTGCTTGAGATTCCATAGGGAGTGATCCCAATCCTTCTTGAATGTGCAATTCTTCAACTTGACTTGACCCTCTTACTTCAGCTTGTCCTTCACCTTCTTTGATTTTATATTAATATGCCAATGTAGCTTCACGATTTCTTTGTTCGGTACCATGTGACCTTTTTCTAGCAGATTTACTTTGTCTTCCCTTCTTGTTCCCCATTTTTTCTCTCCAAAAAATATCTTCCAAAAGATCACCAATAAAAATTCTCTTCTTCAAAAAAATACTTTGATCTAGTATTTCTCCTCTCCAAAATTATGCCTTTGAAAAAAATAGAAATAGCAATCCTTCTCCAAAATACACCTTTTTAAAAATTGATCAATAATATAAAAAGCGAATTAACTTATTGCAATTCGGTAAAAAATAAACAAATTCATAACTAGTCAACCTAGTTCACGCGAAGTAGGTTGGGTAAAATTTTGGAAGGGTATTTCTCGCTGAAATTTTCACATGGGGGTCTTCACGTGAAGACCCTTCACACAAAGCCCCTTAGATGCCTTCACGCGAAGGGGTTCTTCTCTCGAAGACCCCTAAATTGAAATTTTGCCCTCAGAAAAAAGAAAACTCCAAAAAATGGCCTTTCAAGGCTTGGGACAAGTACCAAACAAGATGCTTTTCTAAAACACATGATGTCAAATGATGCTATTCGGAGAAAGCTTTCTAATGAATATAATTTTAATACATATTGAGTTCATTGTCACTTTCAAATATTACTTTAACTAAACATAGGTTTTTTGGTCATTCAACAACCTGTCTCTTTAAAGCTCCGGGAAAAATAGTAATTACAAAAAAAAAATTATGAAAAATATGTAGGAAAAGAGTATTTGTGTTACCTTTCTATAAAAAAAAAAAGAATTGAACGATATATACAGATCAAGTTAGAGTGATCCAAGTGACCTTATGTCTAAATTACAGTTACTGTCACTTTAGAACTTAATAAACTATGAAATATTGACCCAAAATAAATGAAACCAATTGCATCCTTTAGATATTGAAGTTATAAATATAATCTCAAAATAATTACATCGTTATCATATTTTAAAAAAAAATTATGTTAATCCAAGTGACAATCACTTCCTAAAAACACAGTTTTTTCACACAAACCACTTTTCGAAGGAGAAGGAAAAATGAATTTAATTTTTTTTTAAAATATATTTAGAAACTATAAAGAAAATCCTAAAAGACTCTAGTTTACATCATCTTCAAATTCTTAATAGTTTTGCGGCAACAGGTGTTCGAAAGTGAAGTTTTTTCTCAGAATGTTGATCTCTGTGTCAAAGTTGGCCAAAAAGTGGGACACACTATTGTGGGACCACCCAGTGTCACCAAATCCTACCAACAGACTAACACACACACACACATAAAAAGTGCCCTAAAAGTGTTTGACAACAAAACTGAAATACCAACCTATGGGTGGGTATTACACCAAGTATATGCAAAACACTAAGATAAACCACATGAAAATCAATATGAGACTTATGGAAAATTGAATATTGCGAGTAGGAAAGGATAAGTACTAACCAATTCTATGAAAGAGAGGTAAGAATGGCTATATTAAATTAACAATTCTATATACAACAGATCCTTACCCACAACACAAGATGACCTAACTACACCAAGGATGAAAGATCACGTGTCATAAATAACATGATTGTGTCAAATGAAAGAGATATGCATGTAGGTATGTCAATGAGAATCTTGTGACCTATGAAGACCCATGATAAACTCTAAGGGTGAACAAGTAGGACTCATTAGGTATGGGGTAATGGAAGGATCAAACTTTAAGATGAAAAGATATGTTGAATATAATGTGAATAATAGAAATTTGTGAATAATTAGGCCTTGGACAAATCAGCACATGTAAAATTTAAGTGGAAAGAGAGTTTGGTTAGGTGGGTAGAAATAAAATCACACAATGTATTACAAAACCCTAAATAATGAAAATAACCAATAAAGTTCACAAATAAAAGGAGCTTAAACCCTAAGCAAATTTAATGTAAAATAGTGTAATTAAAAAATAGATTTGAAAGTATAGTTCATAAACACGTAAGAGAGATTCCCTAAAATATAAAGAAAAAACATATTTGTTTACTAAAATTAAGTTTGATAATTATGGCAATCATTGTGAAATGTCATGTAATAGGATCTTGAATTTTATGAATAAGAAAATTGAACACTTAGCTATTTTTGGTGGCGATAGATAGTCATTTTTTTAATTTTTAACTATAATATTTTAATTTTAACTCAAAATCTCAACATGCATATATTAGAAGCAAAATAACAAAATTTTAATAAGGTGCTTTGAGAATTTACGAAAATGAAATCTTCAAGTGTTACAAGTTTGATCCTAAGGGCTATAGATCAAATCATCTACTTAGATTTGATTTGTCTTTGCATGAATCTAAATGGATTGAAAGTGTGCTCAAGCATATTCTTGATCAACCTCCATGTTAGGTTGCATTAGTGATGATGAGAAATATTGAAGACATCACATACAATGTGTTTTCTAATTCTTTGTCCCTTTAGAAATCAAAATCTTTGTTACATGTTCTTTTTAGTCCCCCTACGTCTAGACGAAAATAAGTGCAGATTGAATGTTTATTAGATAAGTTTTGTTAACTCATAATGGTTAATAGAAAGGATCAAGAAAGTTGAAATTTAAATTTGAAAATCTCAGTTTTGGTTTCATTATCACACATTGTGGGAATGAACCACATTAATCCTATGTCACTTAGAAATGAATCTCTGTCTCTCTCTCACATGTGGATCACATTCTTCGTTTAGAAATCGAAGTCTTTGTTACTTGTTCTTTTTAATCCCCCTACATCTAGATGAAAATAAGTGCACATTAAATGTTTATTAGATAACTTTATGTAAGTCATAATGATTAATAATAATAATAATAAAGCTAGAAAGTTGAAATTAAAATTTGAATATTTCAATTTTGATTTCATTTGAAGTGAACCACATTAATCCAATACCACTTAGAAATGAAGCTCAAATGATAAAATAATAATTTTAAGACATAAATATATATATGTTAAGTGTGAATGCATGTAATATATCGAAGATAGAGAATTGGCTGAGTCAGGACTAATATAAGAAAGTATCACTCGTGAATGTGTAATTACATTTGAGATATTTATTAAAATAAATTAAAAAACAGATACAAACAGACACATTTACTATCCCAATTGTAATAACATTAAAATACGTTAAATATTATTATCCTTCATATATTTTTTTCA
Organism: Thuja plicata; assembly: GCA_018584345.1. Taxonomy (NCBI): domain Eukaryota; kingdom Viridiplantae; phylum Streptophyta; class Pinopsida; order Cupressales; family Cupressaceae; genus Thuja; species Thuja plicata. Next base: position 1,407,549 of record MU223308.1, read on the forward strand.
CAACTGTAGTTTACTGAAATACCCCTCCTTCAAATCCCATGAATATATTCAGCTAATAATAATAGGGTTATGAGTAAAAAAAATCTTCTCTTCTGAGTTTGGCAAGCATAATTGTAATTATCATTCTCCAAACTCTTTAAGAGACCGCATTAATTTGCTTTATCCATATCTCTGATACACAACCATTAATTTGCTTTATCCATATCTCCGATACACAACCTGCTATAAAACTCAATAGATTTTTTTTGAATAATGTTCTCTTCATACTCAAAAATCAGGGTTCATGATGTAGGTTAAGCAGATATAATAACGACGTTACAATAATGCGAAACATGACATTAATATGATACGGCTACTAATGCCAATCTTACAAATACGAAGAGAACTTTGGACATCCCAATTTCTTTCAATCTCAAATTCTTTGGCGACTCTGATCATCCTTAAAGCCATCGCCATGAATATATACAAACATACTTGACCTGAAATAGTCTGCAAATGGTGCTCAAAATTGCTTTTGTTTAAATGTTCTACACTGAGTAAACTCTAAAGTGAGATCTCTGAACATAACTTACAGAGATATAAATTTAACACCAAAACAGCATCCATAGCAGAGACTAGAAAGCAAACAACTAAGAAGAGGGTTTTGAGGGCTTAAGTGGGTCTGGATTGGCATCGACACACCCACAACAAGCAGAACAATGCAAATCTGAGTCCTGCCAACACCCATCATCAAAGTTCAAAGCATAGCTCAATGCATCATATTTAAATCCCTGAGTTGGCCTACTGGCTATCATCTTTTTCAGCTCAGCTCTCAGCTTCCAGAACAGCTGCCTCCAACCTATTTTGCAACAACCCATGACCAGATCTTGCTTACCCACATTAACATTTCTATTCCAAAAACCCTTCTTGGCATTGATAAAACACAATCCCCATTGCAAAAACTTTCTGTGATGATCCAACCCAGCTTTCTTCAATGATGGGCACCTCCCATCTTCACAAATTGGAGAATAACTGTGGCCTACATTGAAGCAGTAATATTCCATGGTTGACTGCTTTATAGCAGACCAGAGCTCCACTCCCCTTTAAATGCACCGTTTGACTAGTCCTCAGTCCTCACAACTGGTTCTACTGTTCTAATTCTCTTTGTAACCAGCGTCTCATTCAATGTTCTTTCTTTCTATACCAGGATCTGAGAAAGTCCTGCACCGAACAAATAATTGTAAGAGAAAAAACATTTGTTAGAAAAAGGCAGTCAGGAGGTTGCAGGGGAATCTTGTGCAGGTGAGTACTTGTATGACAGGTCCTAACATTTCACATGGTTTCTCAATGGGCTGTCCCACAATTTAACCTTACCACTCAATCTCAGAAAAAATATCATTTGGCCGAATACCCATGAGTGAAAACAGATTGCCGACCTACAAAACCATAGGTACTTATATTACAGCCTATATGACATTGAAACATCAGCTGTAATTATAGTACTTATTGTCATTTTTATGATTTATTACTCTTTGTAGCATCCCCAAAACTGCAGAGCCTAGCCAATCTTACTGCACCTGTTCATAGCCCACGTTGACAGCTAATTAGATATTGCATTGGGATTGACAATGAGACTATCTGTTGAGTACTTTTGGATTGGTACAGGCAAAATCAGAGAGAGTCAGAAGAAGCTTTAGTGGGTAGTCTATTTTTAATCGCTGCCTTTTTCATATATTCAGACAGAAGAGCCCTCTATTTTAAGGGTTGTTCTTTATTTTAGATTGTTTTGCCTGTTTTACCTTGTGGGCCTTTTCCAATCTCACTGTATTTTATGGGTTCTTCCTTATTTTAGATTGTTTGGCATGTTTTACCTTGTGGGCCTTTTTCAATCTCGCTATTCTTTTCAAACTGAATAGATGAGTGACCTCCCTATCGTCAAAAGATGCATTTTTTCATGTGGGCTATTGATGTGGGACATGAGTAGTCCGCTGGAAACCATTTACATTGAAGGTAGAGCTTTTGTCAGTCCTGTAAACTTGTCAAATATAGACAGTTTTGGACTTGTACTAGTTTGGCATTTCTTGTAGCTACCTAGAGTCTGTTAGGTAAGTAGTAGCTGATGAGTTGTGACATTATTTTATAGTTTTTTGACTGGATTTCAGCGCAGTTTCTCCACAAGTCTTTCCTGTAATGATTTCTCCTATCTTTTATATAAAATTATGTGTTAATGATGAGTTTAACAGTTGCCACGCTTTATGGTACTGTCACCCCAAGAGCTGAATATGGGCCGGAACACCTACTGTTTTATAATCTGTGGTCTGCAACTACAAGGTCCTATGAAAAAAATTCAATTTTTATGAAAAAAAATTAATTAAAAATTGAATTTTGTAAGGCTTAGCACATGGATTTCAATTAACCAAAATCAAGATACAGTTCACCTTAATTAGGCATGCGAAAATGAATTGGTTTAGGGTTTTGTGAGGAACATGTTCCTGTGCATATAAAGAAGAGCCCAACAAGTGCATGCAGGGGATCTTCAAAAATCCCCCGTATATATTACTATTATTACCCTTTGTAAGCTGTGCATGCATTGAATTTTGCGCTGTATTATATTTGCATAGGGAAGCGGCTTCGTAGTGTGCCTCAAGTAGCTCAAACGCCGGCATTTGGAAAGAATCTGTAGCATATGTATGATACTTAGTTCAGCCATTTTTGTGAATGGTACTCGTGTTATGTCTGCTAGCAAGTGGCTTTGGGTAACTTAGATTCCTCCAAATCAGGGGAGCTTCATGATTACTTTTTTCTTTTTCTGTGTTGGAGGGATGGGGTGTATTCATTTGGTCAAAGATTTCGGAGACAATTTTTTTTTTTTTAATAAAGTAAAGAAAAAATAAAAATAAAAATAACATAATAAAATTTGAGAAAATTCATATCTCATTTTATATATCTGAATTTTGGGATGGATGAATATTAGTAATAAACAATAAACATAATATCTTCTTTAAGAATTGTATTCAACCAAATAGATTTTTTTTTTTTTTTTTACAATTTCATAATTTTATAAATTTATCTTCAAGTCAAAAATCTTAAATAGTATAAAATTAGAATTAAATTAGTAGAAATATCTTAAATATAATTTATTGTGAATACTATTTGCAGTGGAGTAAGAGAGCCTATTTCACAACACATTCGAATGTCTTCAACTAGAAAAGCTAGTGAAGATATCTACTCATAGATAAAGGAAAAGAATGTTTTAATTACACAAATGGAAAGTATGAATAACAAGGACTTCTCGGTTTAGATCTGAGCATCTTGAGTGCAAATGTTTGTGCGACACGTTGTAGTCCTATACGGACTGAAACATGAAATATTCAGAATCTGGCAAAAAACCATGTCTGTACTTCAGATAACCTATGAAATCTAGAAACTAGAAATGCAACAATTAATACAAGAAAACAAATAAATAAAAATAAACAAATATATACATACAAACCTTCGTGTGACTAATGCCTCCTATAAACTTGCACACACATAAGAGAAGAAAAATGTTTGGAGACTTACCTCAATCAAGTCTCAATGTTGGTATTTCCACCTTCACCACAACCAGATAGATAGATAGATCAAAAAGATAAATAGATAAATAAACGATAACATAATAGAAACAAACCCCACTTAAAGGAGGAAAACCCTACTACGTAAGATATGTAAATAGAAACAAACCCCGCTTAGTGAAGGAAAACCCCTATTTCATGAGATAAATGATAGATAAGGGATGTGATAAATCCCAAGATGCTCAAAGACACAAGAGATATAGGAAGATATTAGCAAATAGGCTTGAGAATGCTAAGAAAACTATGGATATTGTTGTAAGAGATTGTTGTAGCAAGCAAGAGTGCAAGAGAATGCAAGATACTACCAACAAGAGCCAAGAGGAATCAAGAGAGATTATAGAGAGCTTTTGTTAGAAATATTAAGAAAACAAATAGAGATTAGGAAGGAAAGAATCCAGGAGAGAGTTGCAAGAAATTAGAATTTTACTATAACCCAATGAATGAAGAACGATTCAATAACTTTTACCAAAAGCATCAAGGAGCTCAAGATCAACACAAAGACAATGTTTTTGAAAGGGGAAAACTAAGAAAAATCCCTTTGTGCTTATAATATGAGAGAGAGAGAGAGAGAGAGAGAGAGAGAGAGAGAGAGAGAGAGAGAGAGCTCTCATTACAACATTGTGAGAGCAAGAATGAGAATGAGAGAAGAAGAGAGAAGAAATCTCATGAGACTCAACTTGAGAAGTGTGTGAGAAGCATGTCTTAAGTAGAGATGAGTGAAGGAGTTTGCATGTAAATCCTATGTCCAATGAGTGCCACATTCACATTAAGTGTGTGTCATGCGTAGGAACCCTCTTAAGAGGAATATCTAATTTTCTTATTAAAGGAAATACAAAAATGTGACATGTCCTTGGTTTATCCTTTAATTACATAGTTTACCAATGAAAGATTAATTTCTAACAACTTTTTTAAGAGTGCAAGAGAGATTGAATGGAATAAAAAGATAGATTTAAAAGAGAGGAGGGAAAGAAGAGGTTGTGAGCCATTTTAGAAGATTTTGAGTTGTTTCCACTGACCTAGGAAGGTGACAAGTGTCAAAATGCTTAGAACTGATATTTGAACATTAAGGCATCACAAGACACATGCACAATGCACACACGTTTTCACTGTGCACTAATGTTTAAGAAAATCATGCTAAAAAATGATAGATGGCAAGAGAAACACATGAGTAATGCAAAACTAACATTGGAAGATAGCTACTGAAAAGGAACTTGAGCATCCTCAGAGGGAAAAGGCTGATGCAAGAGCATAAATGGATCTACACAAATAATAGGGGATTGGACACTAAACTGATTATAAAAGTATACGTAAAATTGCAAAGGGGTGTATGATTTTGGCCTGTACAATATTACCTAGATTTTTTTATTTTTAGTAAAAAAGCAAAAGAACAAATTATATTTTTACAATCTAGAACTATTACTGATGTTATATTTTTACAATTATCGTGCGAGAGTTTTTACAATCAAGTTTTTCTGTCACACATGAATTGTAGAGAGCATAAAAAGAAGAAAAATAGATTTGATGAATTCAAAAGAACAAACTATAAAAGTATAGCCTTGAAATTTGGAAGTCCAAAGTAAATGCCCAATCTCAACTTTTGGCATGGAAAATTCTTCACGATAAACATTCCATCGATAACCATATCAAATTCCTTCAACCCCCACCATCATGTCCTTTTTGTGCTAAAGGTGAATCAATAAAACATGCCTTTTATTTTTGCCCTCATGTTCGTAACATTTGGTGCTCCCTATTCTCCTTGCTTCTTATCCTCTTCTTGTGCATTAGGACATGAAAAATTGCTTTGCTTGGTATCTCCCCTACACATAATATTATCACTCAATCATGCAGACATCCTCAAATTAATCTCTTTTTTTGTTATTTCTAACACCTTCTTGCCGCTCCAAATTGAAATTCATATGACTTGTTGGAATCTCTCTCTTCAAATGTCAAATTTGGCAACATTCTTTTGATGTAATTTGCATGCCAATAATGTGTTAAAACAATATTTATATTCTTCCAGAACAACTCCAGTTGGTTGAAAGATAGGCAGTTGACCACGATGTTGCAATTTCAAATGATAATGTTGTATTATCTTTTGGTGGCATTGATGTTATGTTGTCTACATTATTGAACTTTTCAATGTTGATCAGTGTATATGAGGTTGTTGGATGACATTGAGAGGTATCTTTATACTTGAAAGAAAGTAGCATAAGAATTCAATCTTAGTTTTATACTATTCAATCTCTTTCGAGTCTATATGGAAATTAAAAAACAATGAATGATTTTGTAACTGTAGTTGATGTTTTAGCTATGTTAATGCTTACTATGTAGGTTGTTGTTTTTTGGCCCACACTAGTTTTGCAGTTGGGACCTGATCCCTAATATTATTGTTTTATTTGTATCCTTATATTTTTAAAACTCTTTTCTTCCAATTAATAAAAGAAGAAGAAAAATACCAATTTAGAGCTATTTATTTACTCTGGAATTTATTTTATTTTGTTTTAAAATTATTTTATATATTATATATAAATATGTGTTTATTTTGAAAATATATCTCATAAGTAGCAACATAAATAGGATATAAAATTAATTGTTATTATATAAAATTCAAAGCTAATTTTTATTTTCTCAATAATTTCAACCTTTCTCAACAAAAATGATCTATTATTATTATTTTGATTGATCAAAAGTAGCTAAGGGGATGCACCCAATTATATTAAAATATTATCAAAAGTATAGTTGTGAAATATTTTTTAGTATTGTTTGGCCTAACCAAGCATCACTTATCTCTTGAAAAATCAACATACAAAAACCCTCTCCTACCCATTTAAGAAGATCTCCTAGGACAAAATAGAGGTCCATCCCACATACTTCTATATAGTGTTAGGATTAAGTAATACTGAGAGGGGGTTGAATCAGTATTACAACACTTTAAACATGAACTTATTAAATTCTAACTTAACCAAATAAATATTGAAATGAAAAGAACATAAAAACAAAACACATAACTCATAACACCATGAATTATTTTTGAGGAAACCCTGGCCAAGGGAAAACCCCGATGGGGATGGTACCCAAAAATATACACTAAAAATATTGTGTCCCTCTTAGGAGACCTAGCCCTATTAGGAGATGAATATTACATTAGCACATTTCCTTGTTAGAGGAATACAAAACCCTATTAAAGGTATACTGAGCTCACTGCTCATATAATCAAAAATATGATTATGTTACAATGCTTTATCAATAGTGAATAATACAACCATTTTCTATGCTTAGGTAGTTCCAGTTGTAGTTCGCATCACCATCTGTTTGATATAGACATCATAATGTATCCATACGTGAATTCTCACACATTTCATACTCATCCACATACATCGCTTCTCAAAAGCGCTTCATATATATATCTTATTACATTACCCATTCAGCTTCCAATTACATCACAAAATAGAATTAATACTTATACAAAATGTAATTACCAATTCGGCGACCATACACTATAGAAACATAGGTAATCCAAAATCCAAATCCAACATAGCACATTTGGACTTCGCGTTATACTCCCTCAATCATCGCAACTGTTCATCTGCCATGTATCACTGTTACTATGTATTCGCATGTCTTCAACTATCTGTATCTTATTGTGATCAACACCAAAACATAAGAGACCTTAACTGAAGGTCATACATATCTCAAAAAAGATTCTTCTAAGCTTTCATATCTTCATTTGTCATATATTATCTTCACTGACCAAAACTGTACTGCTACACTCTATAATTTTGCATTTTGTACTTAGTCATTTTGCAATCCTTAACTCTAAAACTGTGTTTCACTCTAATTGACCATCCATACTAGATGTGTTACTTTATATGAAAACCCTCAAGTGTTCCATAACACTCCTGAATGAACCACTTGCCAATAATCTCTCCCTTTGGCATTGATGGCAACACTTAGTGAAAAATGATTTAGTGTCAATACCAAAATATATACATTGTCCTTCTTTATATCCTCTACATATTTTCTTCTCCTCTATTTATTATCTATACATTTTTCATATATTCTCTTCTCCCCCTTTGACATCAATGGAAAAAGTATACAAAAATGTAGAATACATAACAAAATTGCGTCACTACTTACCAAAAATTATACCATCTTTAACACATCTTGGAATGAGCTTTCTAAGATCTTCACTTCATCTGACCAAGTCTTCACCAGTATCTAACTCACATGAATCAACCCATTCAGTGCAGATGTCTCTGCTGCCTTTAGCTCAGTGGGCATATATTCTGTGAGGGCCTACGTTGTCTTCTCCATGTCAGAAATATGTGTCTCAAGAATTTATAACTTAGGAGTGATTAATCTCTTCAGCATACCAAGTCTTGTAATAAATCTCCCTTTCTATGTATCCAAAACACTTAGTTTGTCCAATATCCTAGACACTTCTCTGTCTAACTCTAATGTAGAGTGTGCAGAGGTCTCACAACTGTCCATCATCTTGTTCAGAGTTATTCTATCATTTTCTATTATTTCCTCAATGTTTTTCACGTGTCTGACATGATTTATACAGTAACTATATAACTTCCTTCCATACAATCCACAACTCCTTGTCTCAGATATGATTTTGTTCAATATGCCCAAGTCTTATGAGATAAACTTGCATATTTCCTCCAACTTCTTTGTGAGGTACTTCTTCTCATATTTTTCTTCAATGATCTTCTCCAAGGGCTCATAGTGACTGTCAAAGTCATCCAATACTTTGTTCAAGTTCTTTGCACTTTCCTTTGATTGGAAAGAAAAAGGTATAGGTAGGAGTTTGTTGACAGTATCAACTTCTCTTTCCATTACTTGTGTCCTCTTCTCAGGTAACCGGACATAATAACCCAGCCAAAATAACCCTGGACACAATAACCCCGCCATAATAACCCAAGGACACAATAACCCAGGGTCACAATAACCCATGGACAAAATAACCCATGGTCAAAATAACC
>MU223308.1:1435627-1447645 GCA_018584345.1 Thuja plicata
AAAGATAAATCCAAATTTCCCAACAAGAACCAAAATGTTGTGAATGATGGAGTTGTAGACAATGTGACTCCTAAGCCTTCCAAGGCTGCCTTTAATCTCACTACCATGATGCAAGCGGCCAAAGCCATTGAACAGGCTACGAAAGATTCCAAACTAAGTACTTCATGATTTTTTGGACCTAAACCTTGGGCTCCTAGGCCTAAGCGTGAATTCACTGCTTTAGGAGAACCTCTTGAGGTGGTTTACAAGACTCTTGTGGAAAACCATTTACTCACTCCATTGGATAATTCATGACCTTATGATCCGCAACCGAGACCCTCTTGGTGGAATGAATCCGCTTATTGTGATTTTCACCAAAACAAAGGTCATAAAACGGCTACTTGTCTTAAATTGTGACATAAAATCCAAGATCTCATTGATAGTGAGGTTATTGCTGTGGGAGGTCACAACAAAAATTTTGATCACCAAGCTTTCAAAGACCCATTTCCTCCTCATGGAAAAGGTGAATCATCTAAAGGCAAAAATATTGATGCTAAGGTCAACTATACATACACCAATAACGACAATGTCATTAATATGGTTGAACCTGTTGATACTAAATATTGTAATGTCATCATTCTCAAGGGAAAGGAAGATACTTCCAAGTCTAAAACACCTTTCATTTTGCGAGGGTCTAAACCTCAGTCTTCTGAACAAGGACAGTCTCAAGTCAGTGCTAATGTTGTTACTCGATCTCGCGCTAAGATCATCCTCAAAGGCCATAAGCCTTCTATATCTACATTAACTCAACCTTCAGACAAAGCTAAGGTTGACTCTGCTAATAAGAATCCAAAAGTGGGTTCCTCATCTAATCCTACCAATTACAGCATTCTCAATCAATTGCAATGTACTAATACTTAGATAACTATTTTTGAGCTCCTCAAAATCTCCCTTGCTCATAGGGAAATCTTGGACAAAGCCCTCACCGAGGAAAATGTCCCAAAAGATCTTGATCTCGACCGGTTTCAATCCATGGTAGGTCACTTGACCTCCTCACATTACTTGTCTTTCTCTAAGGAAGATGACCATTCTTTGAGTCACCCGCATAATAACCCTCTGCACATTGAAGTCATGATAGGTCCAAAGCATGTTCGTCGTGTTCTCATAGATTACGACACTGGCCTAAATATTTGCTCTGCTATTTTCCTCATTGAGTTAGGCTATGGAAAAGATTGCATTGATGCTTGAAAAAATATTACCATTAAAGCCTATGATGAGGAAGAACGTAAATCCAAGGGGCTAGTTGTGTTGCTAATCAGAGTTGGCCCTGTTGAACGAGATGTTGTCTGTCAAGTGCTTGACATTCCTTTGGCATACAATATTCTATTAGGAAGAACATGGATCCATGAAATGTAGGCTGTTCCTTCCACATACCATCAGTGCATTAAGTTCCCATTCTAAGGATCTGAAGTGACTATACCTGCTAATACATGCTATGATTGCAATGCCCTCACAAAATTTGCTGACATCTTTGTGCCTACCAACAGAGAATCTATTGAACTCCTTGAGAATAAATTAAAAAAAATGGAAAAGAGTTTGACACTCAAAGAAACTGATATGGGAGGATATCAGATTGAACCTGTGCTATCTATTACATCTTTGCCTTTGTCTCCACGTTCTTTTGGGAGACCTTCTGAGAGCACTAAACCTTCTACGATTCCTCCTACAACAAAGTATGGTGGTACCTTTGTACAAGCCACAATACCATTAGAAGAAGAAGCTAAAAATAGAGCTATCAAAGCTTGGATCTATAAAGGATATGAAATTTTTGAATAAACTCCTCCTTATGACATAAAACCTGAGCAATATGGCAAAGGGCTATCCATTATGCAACATTTTGGCTACAAAGGAAATGGTCCCATAGGTGCGAATCATAAGGGATTAATTGCAACACTTTAAGCTATTGGTCGCAGAACACGTGACTCTACAGGTATAGGCTTCCAGAAACTCACATTTTAACTAGGCATAAACAAGTTTGTACCTCGAGAAGATAAACAACCAACACCTAAAGAAACACCTAAAATTGTAGAAGCTGAAGACACCTCTGATGAGGATACTTTTCCTTATCCTATTCATGTAGACCTGGCAGCATTCTTTGCTGAGCCAAATAACTTTATACTGCGTGTCAGTACAGTAAACACTAACAGTGATTCTGATACCACCACCTCACTTGCTCCATTAACTTATGAGGAGTGGAAAAAAATATATACTCTAAATCCTGGTCATCAAGGTGATTTATACATACCACCACACTTTCAAGAATAGTTTGACTAGGAATTCCAGTCACTTCTCATTACATAAGAGGCAATTGATGCTACAAACACTATTGAGGTACTTAGGTCAATAGGTGCTCATCTAACCATAGTAGAGGTTCTAGGTAGAACTCATCCAACTAGGGACAAAGGTTTGATTTCACTCATGTTCTTGACATGAGACCTAGTGATGAAACAAACTCCCATGAATATGAGTTTGACAGCTTGTCATATGCCACTTCTGACAGAGATACAAATTCAACTAATGCATATGAAAACCTTCTCGAAGTAGGTGAATGGTCTAGTGTAGGTTCACATGAGTCTGACTCCCTAGATGTTAACATGTCGTTTGCTACAGTCGCTAGGAATCAAAGGAATTCAACTATACCTCTGGATGAGATCGCTTTATGTCTCGACTTGCTTGTCCATGCCTTTGATGATTATACCATGAACGCACTTGAACCTATCACTCCTCTTTCACTTCGCCATCCTGAGCTTATAGACTGGAACTCTACCTCCCCATCTAATGAAGTCCTTATGTTCCAGAATGATTACGCATTTGCCTGTTACCTACACGTTGTCGAACCTGTAACGTCCTCCACTAGCGAAGAAAGTGTCAATATGATCGAGGCTGACATCAAGTATCTTAGTCACAAAATAAAATGAAGACAAAATAGGCACTTTGATGGTGAAAACCATATTGTGGCAGTATCAGAGCCTAAAATAGTCAAAATAAAAGACGTATCCAAGGGTGAAAACCTCTCCGAGGTGCCCGAGGATGAGATACTTGATGCGCTTCCGAGTCATTTTTAGGAGAGATCATCTGTGCTTATTGAACCAACTCAACCTATCAACTTGGGTATGGAGGCAAAACCTCAGATTATTCACTTGACACAATCACTATCAGAGGCAGAAAGAGAGGAATTCACTACATTCTTCAGAAGCAAAAAAATAAACTTTGCATGGAAATATTCAGATATGCTGGGATTAGACCCTAATCTAATCATGCACCATTTATCCATTGCACTAGGTGTTAAGCCCATCAAGCAGAAGCTTCACAAAATACATCCACATGCAGCTCTACTTGTCAAAGATGAATTAGAGAAACTTCTTAAGGCAGTGTTTATTAGAGTAATTGATTATGTAGAATGGATCTCTAATATTGTTCCAGTATCAAAACATGATAAATCTATACGAGTCTGCACAGACTTCAGAGACTTGAATTTGGTATGTCCTAAGTGTAACCACCTAAATTTAGTCTGTTCCAACTATGGACCCTATTTTCCCTAAGTGTGATCATACCATCGATTATGTCAAAACGACCCTGTTACTGCTTGGCATAATTCTTCAAATCAATTTAATATCCTAGGTGATTTTTATCACAGATTTATATTAACTATTATAGCCATACTATTCAAACCAATTTTGACTAATTAAATCAAACCAAAATCAAATATGGCTATAGTATTTAAGTATAAAGGAATTAAATAAATCCCTAAATCAAATACCCACTTGCAATTAACCTATTTCCCCTAGCCTATTTAATTTAATTAAAATGGCTATAGTCCCCTAATTATTAAAAAGCAATTAAATTGTTTGAATAATTAATTCCTATATTTCTAAATGAATTAAATAAAGTTTATTTCATTTATTAATATTCCCTCAAACCCCAACCTAACCCATCTCAACCACTTCTACCCTGGGTTCTAACCCTTCTCAACCCATTCACCCATGCTAATCTAATCCTAATCCTAAATTCTTCTCTAACCCACCTCCTAATGTTGTCACATTCCATTAAGGAATACTTAACAACTCAATCCACTTGAGAAAGTCCACTTTCTCAAGCTGGACTTTCTTAAAGTCCATTTTCTCAAGCCTCTCTCCCATGCTTCATTAAGACCTTCATTAATATGAAGACCTTAAGCCTATGTCTCTCCCATGTCTTATTAATGCCTTGGGCATTAATGTCTCTTACATATTCATTTACGAGTCTCCTAATTCATAAATGAACCTTGTCCCCCTCTCTCTCTCCCTCCCATTCTTCTATAAATAAAAGCCTATTTTGAGAGAAAATAAGCCTTCACTTTAGATCAAAAATACATTGTTATGCTGTTGAATTAATATTAGACTCATATTTCATCTATTATCTCATACTAGTTCATTGTTTTAGTTTCATCTTTTAAAGCTAGATTACATGCTTTTGCATATTTTTAGCTTAAATTTAGATTAAATCCTTCATGCTAGAGTAGTATTGGTCACTGATTTATAGCATATTCTGAGGGCTAGTATGTTATGAATTACACTCTTTCTAGTTAGAAGGCAATAGGCTGATATTAGTGGTTTTGACCGTTTTATCTAACTATTTGGACTAATGCAATGACCTATTGAGTGTTTGTGTTGTTTTCATCAGGTACCCAAATACACACGCACATTTTTGGCGCCCACCATGGGGAAAGATTTTCAATTTAGCCTTGTTTTCTAACACTTTTTTGGCAATTTGCAGACTCAGGATTTCATCACAGAATTGCATTTAATCTTGCAGGATCGCATCCCGGATACGCCCTCACATCACGTAAATTTCTGATCGCATCCGAGATTTCCCAGATCATATATGGTTTTGGCTCATATTTGGTCAGCAAGGGATCGTATTTAGAGAATAGGATCGTATCTCAGATACTGCATCGCATCTGGTAAGAATTTAGGATCGTATCTAGTTTTAAAGCTTATCCATTTGATTTTTCTAATCCTAACAAGTTTGGAAAGTTGTGTTTTCTGTATTTTGTAGCTTAACAAGTGTTTGCAAGTGCTTTTTGACAGGTTTTGTGAAGTTGGACTAAAAGGATACTAATGTGGTTGTTACAGGTTACCAAACCCCTTCCGTCTTGACTTCTGTTTATTTGTTTTTTTCTAAAACTTAAAAACTATTTCTCAAATTTGCTAAGACAATCATATAATATGCTCTTTTCCTCTTAAGAAAAATAAAAAAATCGGACGTTGTCTTATCATTTGTGATGAAATTGGGAGTACATGAGAAACAAACACATCATTTAATTCAATTTGGAAAAGTTATTGAACAACACAAAGCACTATATATATGGGCCTAATGAACAAACACATCATATAATTACTTTTGGAAATCAGAAATTGAACAAAACAAAACATTAAATCATTGTGGTAATTGGACAAAACAAACTTTCCCTTTCTGTTTTCTTTAAAATAGGAATCATTAAAACAAGCTCAACATAGCTTGGAGGAAAAGAACTTTGTTTATAGTGCTTGAGGAGAAAACAATATGGACTAGGAGAGTATGCTCTTCTTCTTTTGAAGAATCAGAAATCTAGAACTCCTAAGCTCGCCAATCCTGGTTACCATTCTTTTAACAGTGGAGGGCCTTCTGGTTGAGAAAAAAATCTCCCAGAAATGACCCAAGTGAGGACAGGTCTTACGCCGACCCTTCCAACTCACTATAAATAGTTGCTTCCTTGTAGGCCAAAGCCTTGAAAGATAGAACTGGTTTTGTTCTTGGAATTTTGACATCATTGCTTGAACATATCAGGGTATATATACAGCAGAGCCACTTGAATCTTGCTTGTGAGACTATATATATTCAGGAACTCATAGGGCTATACGCCTCAATTTTGCCTTGTGTAATTCTATGGGGGACAGTTTCAAACGAATTGCCCAATAATCTACAACACATTCAACTGAAAGAATTCTTGATTCATCCCTGAAAGGGTGATAATCTTTGTGCAAGGCAAAAATTAATTGCCCCAAGACACTCGTCATATCGTGCCCTCACTTGCGTTTGGAGTCGGCTAATACAACATCATGACTGGAGCCATTGCGTGCTTGGTGATGGCTATATTCTGATTAGCATTTGAGTGTGTACCTAAGTCAACGAGCAAATAATTTTCATCCTCCACCTAGAGAATAGGACAAGATGTGTGTTTGATCCACCCCTTTAACAATGCAAAATTGTTTAACGTGTCAAAAAGATCACTAAAAAGATAAGCTCCTCACAAACAATCAATAAATTTCATACCCTTGGAGTACAAGTGTTTATCACGCCCTACAATACCTCTTGATGCAATTTGGAAGCAAACAACTTCACATTCCTCAAAAAGCAAATTTTCCAAAATGGACCAAAACTAACAAAACCATCATAACATCGCATCCCATTTTTCCTGAGTTGTATCCGGTATTTCAGATCATATCTGGTGCATTGGATCATATTTGGTCAAGCATATAGTCGTATCTAGGTTTTAAGGATCGTATCCAGGGTTTAGGATCGTATCTGGTTCCGTCAGAGGATCATATTTGGGAGCTTGCATCCTAGACAGTGGGCATTTCTAGCAGCTTTTCCTAGAAAGTCTCAGTTGTTTAAGGTACCCTTTTTTCTCTTTGGCTGGTCCCTGTTGCCTCTTCTAGTCTCCCTGCTGTTATTTTCAAAAGCTTTCAAAACGTATACCTTGCATGCTCAGTCAGTCTTTCATGATTAGTTCAATACGTGTGGTCTACCCATTCTCTATCAACAACTTGGTTCCTAGCTCACTATCAGGGCATTCTAACCCTCTGACGCTGGAATCATTTACATCCACCAAACAAATAAATAGTGACTTTTACCTAGACACACCCACTTAAATGATCTGGAATCCTTGCTAACACTATTGGAAAATGTTGACGAAGTTGAGAAACAAACTTCATGGTTAACACGAGACGCAATAAGCACACAACTGAAGGATCAAAAGTGTCTCCTAAAACATCACACTTTCAAGGAGAAACTTCTCGCAATTCCCTGTTTGATCTTGATTCACCTCAAATGGGTAGCAACACTAACGATTGGAGTAAGGCCTTTGAGGGCTATGATGATGGAAAACAAGCACAATCCGTAGGCACATAAGAGGAAGAAAGACCCAGGTTTGAACGTAATCCATTTGGGTCAGATAGTGATGAAGAAATCCCTGAAGATGAATACGAGAAGCTTAAACAAAGCAAAAGAGTCCACAAGCTATTGCAACGAATAATTGGAGATGACAAGGAAAAATACTTCCTCCATTTAGCATCCACGGGTGTCAAATTACCCCAGGATTACGATGTGAATAATCTCAAAGAAAAGGAGGTACCAAACCCCATATCTAACCTTACCAAACAGCTCAATCAAATGCAAACCAAGCTCACTAACCTCAAGAAAGAGAAGGAAAAAAAAAAAAAATACTCTTTGGATGCCATTTGTCCATTTCCTTTCGATAAGAGTATCACTATGTTCCCATTTCCTCCTAATGTGGCAAGACCAAAATATGAAAAATACACAGGGAAAACTGATCCACATGACCATGTGAGAGAATTTTGTGCTCTTAGCATTGAGTATATGCATGAACCCACTTACCTCATGCGACTGTTTCTAGGAAGTCTAGGAGGAAATGCCATGGAGTGGTTTTCAAAGTTGAATCCCAAAGTCAAAACATTCAAGGAGTTAATGCAATGGTTCATTCAACATTACTCCTACAACATTCAACATGACATCACCATGATGGATCTCTGTAACACTAAGCAAAAAATAGGAGAATCCTTTACGCACTTCCTACAAAGATGGAGGAAGATCTTTGCACGATATTCAAGAGTCATCCCTGAAACAGAAAAGATAGAGATATTTGTTAATAATCTCATACCTGAATTGAGCTATGCCCTCCAAATGCAAGATTCTCCTAGCTTCGATAGGATGATTAAGAATTCTCTCCGTATCGAAGAGGTCATGGCACTAATAAATTTGGTACCAAATTGCAACAGCAGTGTCGTTGCAATTTTTCCGTCACAACCTTGTCGTTGTCGTAATTGTGACAACAGACCATCGCAATTGCGACGATGACAAGGTTGTGACGAAAAAATTGCAACGGCACTGCCGTTGCAATTTGGTACCAAATGTATTAGTGTGGTCAAAAAGGGGGAGATCACCCTTCAAAATGAAAATAAAGGTAGTAGCTCCAACTCCAAGCCTAAATGGTGGAAGCAAAACAAAAATGTTGTTAATGACAGAGTGGTTGATGCATCCAACATTAATTCTAAAAATGAAGCATTCAATCTTACCAATGGTATGCAAGCAAGTAAGGAGGCTAAAATAACACCTTCCATTCCCAAAGCCAACAATGATAATTACAAGGGACGAGTATGGAATTCAAAACCCCAATGAACATTCACACCTTTGGGAGAACCTCTTGAGACAGTCTTAAAAACATTGGTGGATAACAAAGTCGTTATGATTCCTGATTCTAAACCTTGGGAACCAATGGTCAAACCCAGGTGGTGGGATGATAACTCTTACTATGTCTTCCACAAAAACAAGGGACACAAGACAAATAATTTTCTCAAGCTCAAGCATGTCATCTAGGACCTCATTGAAGGGGGTAAGATCAAGGTGGATGGACACACTACAAATTAAGATCACACCACATTTAATAAACCATTCCCCAATTACAATCAAGGAGAAACATCCAAAGGGAAAGGTAATGAGGTAAACTACACCTATTCCAAAAATGACAATGTGATCAATATGCTCAACACTAAAAATGAGTCTGTTAACATGATCACCATCAAAGGCGCCTCATCCTCTAAAAATGATGTAACTCAGAGCCAAGCACAGGTTACGATCAAGGGACCTCCAAAATTGACATCCACACCCAAGGTTCCTATTATAACTATTCCTAAACCAGGAACAAAACATGTGGTTACTATCCCTGGAGCGAAATATGACTTGGTGGATCAATTGCAGAGAACTACTACCAAAATTTCCATCTTCAAATTACTCAAAATATCCACTGTGTATAGAGAAATCCTAGAACAAGCTCTACATGCTGCTAATGTTCCAAATGATATAGATATAGACAAATTCCAAGCGATGGTCAATCACATCTCAGCGCCGCATTACCTCTCCTTTTCTGAGGAGGATGACAAGTCATTAACCCATCCACACAACCAACCCCTCCATATCGAAGTTCTTATTCATAAATCTCATGTTAGACGTGTATTGATAGATGGAGGCACCAGATTAAATACCTGTATAGTGGATCTTGTCAGGAGGCTAGGCCTCTCAGAGCAAACAATTGACTCTATAAATAAAATAACCATCAAGGCATATGATGAGGAAGAAAGATCCTCCCAAGGTATTATTTTTCTACCCATCAGAGTTGGACCAACTGAAAGAGATGTTATATGTCAAGTTCTGGATCTACCACTAGCCTACAACATTCTACTAGGGAGACCATGGATCCATGAGATGCAAGCTGTACCATCCACTTATCATCAATGCATTAAATTCTGACATAATGGAATAGAGGTAACAATTCATATGGATGCCAACTACGCTTGCAACAATATTAAAGCAGGTAGCATGATCCCACACAAAAAGGAGGCTATGGATGCAATTACTCCTGAAACTACCAAAGACATGGTCATGAAGGGCTTTAGCAAGACATTGAAACTTCAAGAAACAGGTATGGGAGAATACAAGTTGGACCTGACTCCTTCCCTAACAGAACTTCCAGTATCACCAAGATCCTATGGAAAACCATCATCCACATTCACACCTCTCGCAGTCCAAGAACCAGAAGTACACAAGGCTACTAGTATGATAAAGGCATCCACATCTTCTTTATATAACACAGAAGAGTAGGCAGTCTTAAATTGGCTTTACAAAGGAGAACCAGTAGACTCTGAGGTTAAAAATATAAAGATATCCCCAGAACAGTATGGAAAGGGATATGATTTCCTCAAACAAATGGGATACAAAGGAAAAGGACCTCTAAAAGACATAGGACGAGGGATCATTGAACCTATACCAATGGAATTCTGCCTCAATAGAGATAAAATAAGATTGGGCTTTAATACTCAAACCAACAAACCTACTTCAAAGAAGAGTCCACCTTCTGAAGCAGAGAGTGATAAAATAGATGAAATAGTATCAGACCCATGGCTTTATGAGCAATTTGAACATATTGGTACAGAGAATCCTGAATATCAAGGAGAATGCTACATACCTAGTTTTGAGGTACCACAGGATCTTCATACTCCTTTGCTAGAACAACCGCCCATTCAAGAGGTAGGAGACACCATAGCTACGATCACTCAAGAGGAACCCAGCCACAAAATTTACATCCTAACTAGGGGAAATTGGTCACCATTACACATGTCCTAGATCTACCTCATTTTGATCTACAAGCAGCTAACCGAGTCCATCAAATAACCATTGCTGAATACTTGAATAGATCTGATGATGATGTCACAGACTCTCATGACTATAAGTATGATCAGTTATCTATTGCTTATGAAGAAATTGGGATAGACACGATTCACATGTTTGCAGCTCCTAGTAGGTGACCTGACATCCCTTTCAATGACACTGATCCTCCTAAAGAAAAAGAAGAGTTCCTTCCTCCAATCATTGACAGAGACACTGACGAATACATAAATCTACGAGAATTTCATAGGCTACAAGCAAGAAGCCTCCTTTTACAAAGAGATGATGATGAGTTATCTACTGATGAGTTGCTAGAGTTTTATCCATATACGCTTGACAATGACCCTTTTAACAATGATCTCGCTCTTATAGATCTAAACATCAAAGATATTAACTTAACAGATTGTGTCATGTCGGTTAACAGTTTTGATGCTAACACGATGCTGTCCTTCTCAGAATCTAACTCCCTAAAATTGGTACTTCCAGACCTAATTGATTGGACTGAAACAGATCCTACACCTATGCTTGACTTTTCCAATGACCACTCCCTAGCTTGTTACCTTAATTCTTGTGAACCTCATCCCTCTTCCACCAATGCAAGGAGCGAGGACATGTCATAGGAAGATATCAATTTTCTTAGTCACAAATTGAAAAAGAAAAAGAAAAAGTGGACTGATGGTAAAAACAACTTTGTGGCAGTATCAGATCCCAAAATAGTAAAGAAGAAAGATGTATCCGATGGTGAAAACCTCTCAGAGGTGCCAAAGGATGTGACTCTTGATATCCTCCTTGAACACTTTTAGGAAATATCTTCGGTATTAATTGAACCAACAGCCGGTGAACTTGGGCACTGTTGGAGATCCTTAGATAGTTCATCTAGCACAATCCCTATCAGAAGAAGAGAAGGTACAATTCATAGAATTCTTGAAGGAGAAAAAGATCAACTTTGCCTGGTCCTACACTGATATGCTAGGGCTAGATCCCAATCTCATTATGCACCACTTATCTATAGCTCCCGGGATCAAACTTGTGAAACAAAAACTTATAAAAATGCATCCTCATGTTGCATTACTGGTGAAAGCAGAATTAGAAAAGTTGTTAAAAGCTGGATTCATTCGGGTCATTGCCTATGCAGCTTGGATCTCCAATGTGGTCCCTATTTCTAAAACTGATAAATCTATTAGGATTTGCACAGACTTCAGGGACCTCAACAAAGCATGTCCGAAGGATGACTTCCCTCTACCAAATATTGACATGATTATAGACCTTACAACTGGCTACTAGATGTATTCCTTAATGGATGGATTCTCAGGTTATAATCAAATTAAGATTGCCCCTGAGGATCAAGAGAAAACCACATTCACATGTGTATGGGGCACATTTTGCTGGAACATCATGCCATTTGGGCTAAAGAATGCCGGAGCAACATATCAAAGAGCTATGACAACCATATTCCATGACATGATGCACAAAAACATGGAAGACTATGTCGATGAC
>MU223308.1:1488645-1513149 GCA_018584345.1 Thuja plicata
TTATTTTCATCAATAGGTGTTGACTGGTCTTTCAAATTCACATATCATGCACTTGTAACCTGTCAAGACAAGTTGTTTGGAGTTTGTTAGGACCCTAGGAAGTCTTGTGGTTATCCTTGTGTCATTTTAATGTCATTTGACCTCTTCAAGCAAGAGGAATCCCTTGGGTATACAATGAGACCTTAGGATTCTTTTACAAAGGTGTGGAGTCTTGTTGTCCAATTTGTGGGGTTCTCCAAGCCTCTGCATCATAACTTGCAGTGAGCGTCAGTTGAAAATAGCTCTATAGTGGCATCAAATCTATCCTGGCATCAAATTACCTATTCCATCAGCTCCAATTTTCCAGGTAAATGCTAGTGACAACCCCATTCCACCCATGGAGTCACTAGAACACTCACGACCATGCTTGACCCAAGTGTCCCCAAGGTGCACTAAGCATGATTGGGTAGCAATTTTCCAAGGCTCATATCTTAGACCTCATGAGAGGCATCCACAAACTATCAGGGGCTATAAGAACATGTTTTTGAGGTCTACAAAAACCTCTCTCAGTTTTGGGGATTCGACTTTGTTTCTATTTCACAAGGCAATCTCAGTCGATGCCAAAACTTGTAGTGAGGGTCAGTTGAAAGTAGCTCCGTAGTGTATATTTAAAACCATTCTGGTATCTAATTGTCTACTTCATCAGCTCTGGTTGGTTAGGTAAATGCTAGTGACAACCCCATTCTACCCTTGGAGTAACTGGAACACTCGCGACCACGCTCGAACCAAGTGTCCCCAAGGTGCACTAAGCATGATTGGGCAGCAATTTTCCAAGGCTCATATCTCGGACCTCGTGAGAGGTATCAACAAACTGTCAAGGGATACAGGATTATGATATAGAGGTCTACAAAAACCTCTCTCAATTTTGGGGGATTTGATATTATTTGCATTTGGCAAGGCAATCTCAGTCGATGCCAAAACTTGTAATGAGGGTCAGTTGAAAGTAGCTTCGTAGTGTATATTTCAAGCCATCCATCCTGGCATCAAATCATCTACTCCATCAACTCTGATTGGCCAGGTAAATTCTAGTGACAACTCCATTCTACCCACAGAGTCACTGAAACACTTGCGACCACTCTCGACCCAAGTGTCCCCAAGGTGCACAAAGCACGATTGGGCAGCGATTTTCTGAGGCTTGTATCTCAGACCTCGTGAGAGGTATTGAAAAACTATCAAGGGCTACAATATCATGATATAGAGGTCTAAAAAAATGTCTCTCAATTTTGGGTGATTCAACTTCGTTTGCGTTTGGCAAGGCAATCTCAGTCAATGCCAAAACTTGTAATGAGGGTCAGTTGAAAGTAGGTTTGTAGTGTATATTTCAAACCATCCATCCTAACATCAAATCATCTACTCCATCAGGTCCGATTGGCCAGGTAAACACTAGTGACAACCCCATTCCACCCACAAAGTCACTGGAACACTTGTGACAACGCTGGACCCAAGTGTCCCCAAGGTGCACTAAGCACGATTGGGCAGTGATATTCCAAGGATCATATCTTGGAGCTCATGAGAGGTATCAACAAATTTTTAAGAGTTACGAGTTCATGTTTCTGATTTCTACAAAAACCTCTCTCAGTTTTGGAAAATTAGACTTTATTTGTGTTTGGCAAGGCAATCTCAGTCGATGCCAATACTTGCAATGAGGGTCAGTTGAAAGTAGCTCCGTAGTGTATATTTCAAAGCATCTGTCCTGGCATCGAATTGTCTACTCCATTATCTTTGGTTGGCCAGGTAAATTCTCATGACAACCCCATTCCACCCACAGAGTCACTGGAACACTCGCGACCACGCTCGTCCCAAGTGTCCCCAAGGTGCACTAAGCACGATTGGGAAGCAATTTTCCAAGGCTCATATCTCAGACCTTGTGAGAGGTATAGACAAACTATCAAGGGCTATGGGATCATGATATAGAGGTCTACAAAACCCTCTCTCAGTTTTGGGTGATTTGACTTCATTTGCGTTTGGCAAGGCAATCTCAGTCGATGCCAAAACTTGCAATGAGGGTCAGTTGAAAGTAGCTCCGTAGTGTATATTTCAAATCGTCTGTCCTGACATTGAATCATCTACTCCATCAGCTTTAGTTGGCTAGGTAAATGCTAGTGACAACCCCATTCCACCCACGGAGTCACTGGAACACTCGCGACCACGCTCGACCCAAGTGTCCCCAAGGTGCACAAAGCACGATTGGGCAGTGATATTCCAAGGCTCATATCTTGGACCTTGTGAGAGGTATCAAAAAACCATTAGGGGTTATGAGTTTTTTTTTTTGAGGTCTACAAAAACCTCTCTCATTTTTGGGCGATTCAACTTCATTTCTGTTTGGAAAGGCAATCTCAGTCGATGCCAAAACTTGCAATGAGGGTCAGTTGAAAGTAGCTCCGTAGTGTATATTTTAAACCGTCCATCCTGGAAATGAATCATCTACTCCATTAGCTCTATTTGGCTAGGTAAATGCTAGTGACAACCCCATTCGACCCACAGAGTCACTGGAACACTCGCGACCACGCTTGAGCCAAGTGTCCCCAAGGTGCACTAAGCAAGATTGGGCATCAATTTTTCAAGGTTCGTATCTTAGACCTCATAAGAGGTATTGATAAATTGTCAGGGGTTACAAGTTTTTGTTTCTAAGGTCTACAACAACCTCTCTCAGTTTTGGGATTTTTGACTTCATTTTCGTTTGGCAAGACAATCTCAGTCGATGCCAAAACTTGCAATGAGGGTCAGTTGAAAGTAGCTCCGTAGTGTATATTTCAAACTGTCTATCCTGGTAACAAATCATCTGCTACATCAACTCTGGTCAGCTAGGTAAATTTTAGTGAAAACCCCATTCCACCCACAGAGTCATTGGAACACTCACAACCACGCTTGAGCCAAGTGTCCCCAAGGTGCACTAAGCACAATTGGGCAATGATTTTCTAAGGCTCATATCTCGGACCTCGTAAGAGGTATCCACAAACCGTCAAGGGTTACGAGTTCATGTTTCTGAGGTCTACAACAACCTCTCCCAATTTTGGGCTTTTCAACTTTATTTTCATTTGGCAAGGCAAACTCAGTTGATGCCATAACTTGCAATGAGGGTCAGTTGAATTACTATTGAAGGAAGGATTTGGGTATTGTTACAAAACAAAGAAGAATTTGAGTGATCTCAGTAATTTATTTCATCTATTCTAACAAATTTAAACAAATTGACATATAAATTCAACAAGATCTAATTTAAATCATAATGATAATCAAATATAACTTCAAGACATAACAATCATAATCATAGTCAAGATATAACTTCACCATTCAATTGCATATACATGAATAATAAATGTGTATATAAAAGATGACAAAAATATAACATAAAAATGAAAATGTTTTATATATAGAAAGTATCAAAAGTATCTCCATATACAAATATGGCACATGCCATTTCAAAATGTCTACAAAATCAATGTTTCAAGGTGTACAATGTGGCATATATGCCATCGCAAAATGTGCCAAGTAGCATCTCTAAATGAACACAACTAAAACTACATCCTATGTCGTAGGGGGATCATCAAAATGTAGCCTCTTTGAAGAATTATTTGGCTTTGATTGATCCTGCATAAAAAATGAGTTCAATCCCAAGTTAGATTGCTTAGTTTATATGGTTTGTACATATATTTAATTCATAATTCAAACATGAATTTAATTATAAATTATAATTTAATACAAACATATGTACCTAGCCTCTCATTCGCCTACCATGATCAGGTGTCCTAACATAAGTCTTTGGTAGCGAACGGACAGTGCCACCAATACCAACTCTGACCTATAAATATATATTTGCAATAATGAGATTAGTAGAGTGGTGCAGGGGCCCAATGTGCAACATAGAGTAATAAATTTACAAAATAGGATGATAGCATAATAAAATTACGAATTGATTGAACTAAAATTAAAACTTATGTCCACTGACCCCTCCTCTGGAATAGTGGGCTGGGTCAACAAAGATAGGAATGATTCTTGTGGGGCCTCTCTCGCACTAAGAGTAACCTATGAGAGTAAAAATGATAGTCAATTATATATAAATGTACTTCATCATATCATCCCTGGTTACAAAATACAAATAATAATATGTACAAATCTACGTACAATCGGGCTATCACCCTGACTCAAGATGCCTGTGAGTCCAGGCTCCCGAACCTGTGTCGAGACATCGTCGTGAGCCACACCCTATACAATAAAGTGCATGTAAAATATTTATTACCACACACAAGTAACATACATATGCATGCATAATTAATCTTAAACAATTAATTACCTTTCCTTTGTCGATGCATGAGGAAGGAACCCCCTCATGCCCCCCACTGACATCAACTGAGACCTGCAAGAGTATAATAAGATGATAATATATTAGTAAATCTATGAATTTTATTGCTCTAATTGATAGAGATTTCAGCATGTACACCAAATAATATAAAAAAAACTAATGGGTACATAATTTATAATATACCATATAGGTGTCAAGGCCAAATGAAATGGCCGAAAGTGTGGAGTCATCCACATACCTCAACTCCTCCTCTGTCATCAATTGAACATAAATGGAGCAAATATATATACATAAGTGCATGCAGTCATTAAAACTAATCTAAATAAATAAATTATTTTTGAATTAAATAAGTCATGTGACAAATTTATTTATAATGTTTACTCTTACTGTATCAACATGACTCGATGGCTCTGCATACCCCTCCTCAGCACTCTCATGAGGTGCAAATGCTCCATGAGGTGTTGCAGCCTCTGTAGATGCGTCTCATGTGTCCTCCTCATCAATAACATACAAATATGTATCAGCATCAGTAAGCGGTTCGAAGCACAAATTCTTGCACATAATGTAATAATGGGGCATACATACATGTGAACTGCTGCCAGATGTCGATGCACCAGCATGATCCACACCAGGAGGCAAAAATGACCTGGTCTACGTGATCAACTGATCACTCAACATGTGAATGGCCCTAATACTCTTTGAGGTAGCCTCTGTAATGATATCAGGATGCTACACTAGAGGAGGGGGTGCGACATCAGTGGGGGGACAAAGGTAGTGGCCTTTTTGCGTTGGGCAAATGGCCTAGTCTGAGGAGCTCCTCAGCCTACGCCCATGTTGGGCCTCATGCTGTAATAATTAACATTGTGACCAAGCACAAACTCAACATACAATTTTTTTATGAAATATAAAGGGAGCTCTAAATTGCTATGGGGTGGTTTATCAAAAATCATCCACCAGCGATCCCAAAAGTGTGTGCGCATTGCTTCGTTTGTGCACCATTTTATTTATAATTTTGGCTTTTTGGGGTCAAATTTTAATCCGGTTTTAGGATTAACAAAAAGGGAGGCTATATCTCCCTTAGTTATATTAAGGGCAACAATCCCATCATGGTCAAGCCCATCATCAAATTGGTTGTGCATATCATCATGCCAATGAAGAGCAACATTATGTTGCTGCATAAGGGTGTCAATGTTTTTAACAATGGTATTTAGGGTGGCAAGCATAGAAGATAAGGTAGGTATATTCTTATACGTGTTTTTGAAGCCTTGTATAGTGTTCAAATTCTCTTGTGTCAAATCCTCTAAAGATTGAGGGTTTTGAAGTAGTTCTGGATTGTTTTGGGGATCATTATTTGGCGGGGGAGGGTTATTATCTTCATTGTTGTTAGCCATGCCTGATTAAATAATATACAAATATAAATTTCAAATTTATTTCATATATTATTAAAAAAATCAATACAAAACCCCATTTTAACCAAAAAAACTATATTTAACATGAAAATGAAAAAAATTAATCCAGACAGAGCAATAATTTACTTACTGAATAAACTGTGGAGTTGAATTTGTTGTTGGAGCAATCAGGTACCCAAAAAAATCATGTATATGATATTTCTAGCCATTTTCCAAACCTAAAGCGATGAGAGAAATGAGGAAAGCGGCTCACGGGTTTTTGATTTATGCCACAGGTTTCGGGTACCCAAAAATATCATGTACCTGATTATGCTTGTGCTTTGGTGTCAGGTTTGCCCAGGTGTACTAACACCCAGGCCTACTAAAAAGTCAAAAAGTGCTTTCATGCGTTTTTGGACGAGCGAAAAATGGATTTTTTTCACATTGCCACTTTTTGGCCCCCCATGATCTTGCACATACCCGGATCTTCTTCACATCAGGCACCAGTGGTTCTCACTGCATCTGCCTACTAATGTCTATCTCATACTACAATCTCTTCATTTGAGCATCTCTCTCACGTCAGTCACCAATGGTTCTCACTGCGTCTGCCTACTGTCGCTATTCTATCGAGATTGCTCACACTTGTTTCTGTTGGAGTTATACTCACATGCTCTATCTACCGTTACTCAGTCTTGATGATCCTATGCTTTAGTTTGTACATATCTTTTGGTCACTTTCGTAACACTCTGGTTCCTTTGCGAACCCTCCTGACTTGACATTGATTCAGTGCCATACGCTTGGGGGCAACCAAATCTCATTTGCCCTTACAACATACATCAAGTCAGTCATCGTTACGTGGGGGCATAGGTCCCCAATTTGATCACATCTTTGGTTTACATTTGAGTCAGTAATCTTGTCACTTCTCAAGGACACCTCGCTACTGACACAAATTGGTGTTTTTCAACACCACCATAAATAGTGTTTTTTAACACTATCTTTGGACACATCTATGTTTTTCAACACACATCGGATATCTCAAATGTGAACATCTATCAATAACAATCAAACACAATGAACTCACAAGCACAACGATGTTTTTCAACACCTCATACACATATATATTCAAAAACTTTGAAACTGGCTGAGCTATGATTGAATATTTCTTTGTATGTTGTCTATTCTCATGGATTTCATTGATATTTTATTTGTTTATTGCTTGATGGTGTAGTCCTGATGATCCGGTAATGTCAAATAAATAGGGTGTATGTGATAAGAGCTCTTGTACTAAGGTGGAACATCCTCACATCCCTCGATCTTGTTTATTTGTACGCCATGGTGAGGTCGGTACTATCTCCTTGCCTATTATTGCTCTATTTGTTATTGTTTTGTTTGTTATTGATCTATTTTGTTTATGCATGATCGCACTCATGGTTATCTTGGCTTTGAATGCCTCGATACTGGTGTACTCTTACAACATTAACTGGAAACAATGTTCAGGTCATCTTGGCTTTTGTGCCCTAGTGCTTACGTTCATTTCCTACATTTGATCTGATGACAAGTCATATTCATATCCTTATGGTTGCATTGTGGCACCAGTAAGGGTTGTATCGACTTTCATGTTCCAAAAAAATGCTCAATGATGATGATTATGCGATGGGTCTCACAACCATGTCCTAGAATTGCACTCTCATATTGCATCTAGCATAGGATTGCATTTTCCTTCTAGAATTGCATTGTGATAGTAATTTGGTGTTCTCTTGATTGCATTCTTCTGGGTTCATACATTGGGAAGTTATTCTTCATTGTCCTGGTTTCATCAAGACTGCACAAGTGTTCGATCCTCGCTCTCGATTCTTCACATTCTCTTTTGGTTAGCATTTGTCATCCCGCATGAGATGTTAGTACCATATACATATTCATATTCACAACTCATTACCATCTACACATTACATTTTCATTTACACATTGCATTTACATGATTCATCTACATACATACATACATGTGCATTTCATACATCTACATATATTTAACACATGTTCATACATTTGCATACATTCTGAATCATCTAACCATCTAAGCATTTAGGAAACATCTCATAAAAGACAATATACAATATGTGATGATACCACAAGACGAGTTCATATATATATATATATATATATATATATATATATATATATATATCCAATGTGTCGATACAAATACAAATGGTGCTACTCGAGCATGATCTATCTCAAAATGGTGATATAAATACATGGATACCAACGCATCAAATATATCCTATGATCTCATCTATCTATCTATCAAAAACCTAACTCTGGCCCTCTCCCTGGTCACTTGGAGGAGGTGGAGGTGGGGCCCTATCTGGTGGAGGTGGCATCTATGTTCCCTCCGATCCTCTGGCATAGCTCAAAAATCTGGCCACCTGTGATGCCTCATCAGGCACCGCACCTATATACGATGCATAGTAATACGTTGCTCAAGCCGTCTGATGTCGCACCTCCTCTTGTGCTGACCAAAGCTACTCTCAGAGATCCTGTATCTCCCGATATCTATCAAGTAATCATGCATCTCACACAACTACCTGTATAGTCAAGTCTCCCACCTATCTCAAGAGCTGTCTAACTCTCTCTCGAGACCGCCGCTATGGATCCTGTGCTATGTCCTACGCCAGCTGATCCTCCTACATAGGATCATCCTGCTGTACCTCCTCATGTGGGGGTACTTGCTTCTCCTCAGCTATTTTCTCTATAGTCTATCACCGAGACTGTCTCGTGCTACCACTACCGCTAGCCCCTACATCCATCCCCATCTTTCATGCGGGGATGTCTACCTGTATGGTTTGAGGTCGGGGACCCTGCTGTAATCCCAGCTATGCCCTCTGCTGTGGTGGGGGCATCTACATCTGCTGTACCACCTGTGGCTAAATGACCTGTGGAGGTACCACATGTTCTCAGCCTGCTATGCCCACCAAATCTGTGAATCTAGGAAAGGGGTGGGTAAAAAAGTGCTCTCTATACTCGGTGGTCACACCGCCATCTGCCACATCTCATAGGTAATCCCATTGTACTGGGACCAATGCGTGAATATCTATCATTGTATGTCCTTGGTCCATCTTTTTCATCTAGCCCCTCTGAACCTCATTAGTAAATCTGGCATAAGCAGTATACTCTTGCAATATGTCCTATGGTCGACCAAACTGCCGCCATACTCACTTATGTGGGAATCTCTCAATAACAGTAATGGTGCGA
The DNA here is from genome assembly GCA_018584345.1 of Thuja plicata. NCBI lineage: Eukaryota > Viridiplantae > Streptophyta > Pinopsida > Cupressales > Cupressaceae > Thuja > Thuja plicata. Next base: position 1,497,625 of record MU223308.1, read on the forward strand.
CCTATCATCGCACATGAGCAGAACATATGACTCAGCTGCTCTGCCACATCATCCCAGGCCTCTGTAAGTCTCCATGGCCTCCAAACTACTGTACCTAAATCATCGAGCTGAGCTCGCCACTGATCTACCTTACCCAGTGTTGGCTGGGTAATCATGCCCCTGTATCAAAAAATATAAGGCTCTAATGGCTGCCTCATATCCTCGCATATAGGCCTGGTAATAGGACGATGCTCCCAGGCCCATATCTGTAGTACAAATACCCCTGCTGCCATGCTCTTCGCCTCTCGGTAGGTGATCTCATGCATCTCATGATACATGTGTGCTAACATACACTAACCCCATCCGTAATGTTGAGGTTGTGCTAGCATTAGCTGCAACATCCTGTCCCAGCCACACTCTAGACCGTGTTGTCCATGATCTAGCATTAGGTAGCACCCAAGGAAGCATGCTAGAACCACTGGTAACCTATGGGTTGGACCATACTCACTAATCAGATCCTCCCACGAGATCGCCCTACCCATAACGAGGTCATCCAGAAAGACCTCCCTCAATGCTTCTGTCCCCAACCTGGGTTGTGTCTCATACTCTACCCAGATACTATGGAATGGTATCCTCAAAATCTGGTATATGTCCTCAGGAGTAACAGTCATCTCCCCCTGTGGTAAATAGAAAGTGTTCATTTCCAAATGGAAACGCTCCACCAAAGCTCCTAGCAATCCGTGATTTACCTGAATCTCAGGTGCATCACATAATGCACTCAATCCCAAAGTACCCATATGCACTGTCTTGACATCCTCCAACTGTGATACCAATCTACTAATGGCCGGGTGGTGCGATCTGAATGCAATGTCTGGGAAGTCAACCTACAAGATAGACAAACAACAGAACATGATCAGTAATCTATGATAATCAAAGCGTAATGAGATAATAAAGCATTCAAGACATCCTACAGATAGTAACAACGCTGATGCAAAAGCTATTGGACGCGACGCTGACTGATTTCATGTTCTTTTTGACCACTTTTTCCCATGCGAAGAATCATATTTTTGCGTGAATTAGTTTTCTTTCGTGCAAAGAAGTTTTTTGGTTCGCGTGACATTAACCTTTCGCACAAACTTCAATGGCCACTCATGCGAGAAAACACCCTCTATAAGGGTTTCTTGTGTGAACATGGGTAATCTCCCACGTGAGATTTCTCACCGAATGGCATGAAATGCAGTTTCTTTGTGCGAGATTTCCCTACGGGCCGTGCGAAGAAACTACTTCTTCGCACAAAGACCCGCGACTCAATTCTTAAAAATGCAAAAAACAAAGAAAAATCGATAGAAATTAAAGAAATTTGACATGTAGAGAGGTTTGTCGACTACTTACTGGAGGTCCATATGCTACGGGCCAGCTATGTCTCCTCAATCACTCGAATCGGTGAGTGTTGTAGGGGACCACCATTTTGTCTTTTGCTCAGAGCTCAATTCTCAAAAAGTCAAAGGTTGAAATGATTTGAAAATGACCTTTCCATCCTTATATAGGTTTTGACCTAATTTTTCAAAGTGCTTCATTTTGCGTGAAAAATTCACCACTACCTAATTTGACCGCTCTGAATCTATTTTTGTGATCAAAATTAAAATCTGACACTTCTATATAGCTCAAAATTGCATTTTAAAATTTTTGGGACTGACGCGATCGAACGCTTGTGCAGTCAACTTTCTGATGTCGCTTTCTTGTCAGAATCTTATCTCATCATCATTTTCTCAAATCTTTGACTTTTTTCCTCAAAAGTAAACTCTAGTCAACCCCATTAAAACTTGGTCAACTAGACCTCAAAATCGCTTGAAATTGATCCTGAATCTTTTATATTTTTTCCATAATCTGTTCTGAGTTCTTCTTGATCTCCGATTCAACATCTATCTGTGATTTTTCGCTCTCCATCATCATTATGATGTGTCATCTTTCCATTTCACTCCCAAGGGGGCAAGATGATTACATCGTTGCATTTACTCCAATCAATCTGATCTAATTTTCAAAAGTCCTCATTACTAGGGGCATCTCATCACTTGGGGCATGTTCAGCTTTTTGTACTTCATAGTCAAAAATGGATACTCCACAATCAATAAGGGCATCTTTGTTCCTTAAACCTTGTCATGTTTTAAGTATCTGAGCAATCTAACTTAGATTCTTGAGGATCAAGCTCCGTTCTGGAGATGGTTCTCAAAAAATAATCTTTTGGGACAGGTATTGGGGCAATCTAACCTTGACTCCTGATAATCAAGCTCCGTTTTGGAGATGATTGTAAATCTCTATCTGCTATCTTTTGAGACAGGTATCGATGCAATCTAACCCTGAATCCTGAAGGTTAAGCCTTGTTCTAGGGATAGCCTTGTGAAAGATGTCAATCTAACCAGTGTCTTGGCAATCTAACCTAGATATTGGGGGACTAAGCTTCATTCTGGAGATAGTCCTAAAATCTCTATTAATTATCTTGTTGGACAGGTATCGGGACAATCTAACCCTGACTCCTAAAGGTTGAGCCTTGTTCTAAGGATAGTATTGTTAAAGATATCAAATCTCTCTAGGTATCGGGACATTCTAACCCAGATCCCTGAGGATCAAGCTTCGTTCTGAAGATGACCCTCAAAAACTCTATTTGACTGATGTCTTGGAAACCTAACCTAGACTTCGGAGAGTCAAGCTCTGTTCTAGAGATGGATCTAAAATCTTTGCATCATCAATTTTCAAATCTATTCTTCTGTGCTTTAGGCATCAGACTATTCTTTGAATCAATGCACTACTCGCAAATCAATTCAAAGAGGGGCAAAATGTAACACCCCAAAATTGGCATCTTGCAACCCTAACCAATTTTGTTGCATTTTTCATTCTTTTGAAACATCAAAGTCCTATTATACTAGGCAATTCTGAGTTTTGACTGACTCTACTTGACCTGAGTGTCAAATGCAGAAAATCCTAAATTTGCATTAATCATACATCATATTTAATTCCTAAATATCTATTGGCTAAACAAACCTGATGATCGAATTAATTTAATTATAAAGTCCTAGCACTTTAATTAAATTAAATTCACCCTCTTTAGCTAAGACACATGAAAAGGGATTAAATAATATTTAATTATTAAATAAATATCCTCATTTCAATAATTGAATTTAATTATTCAGATAATTGAGAAAAACCTATTTATGAGGTCATATTTATTTAATTATTTGAATATTCTCTCAAAAACCTTTCTGTTGTTCAGAAATAGAATCTTTGAATTAATTGTGCTTTAAAGAGAAAGAAAATAATTAAATTCAAATAAAATAGAATTAAATCAAAGAATGAAAATAGTTAAAGCAGAGAGAAAATAATTTCTTGTATTCTTTTGAATAAAGCTTTCTAATTTAAACTGGCTTTTCTATCTGTTTTATTTCAAAGAGGAAAGTTTCTATTATGATAATCTCTAAGTCTATAAAAGAAATCTCATTCTCTCATTCAAGCCCCCACTCATTTTCATGCATTGTTAGAATACTGAATTATTGTCACATTTCTTGATAATCTCATATAGAATAATTTCATTATTGCAATAAGATAGCTTCAATTTCTAGAATAATTGCATTGAAATCATGTCTTAGAGTAATCTCACATCTTTCAATTCTTACAATAATTTTGCATTGTATTGCATTCATGGAGAAAAATCCTTCATTCCTAGATTGGTCTATGGTTGTGAGACTCTCATTCTGAGAGCTATTTTGAAAACCCCATCTGGATAGAAGGCAACAGGTCGAATCATGTAGGCAGACATGATGAATAATCTCATATTCAGTCTTTTGTGTATCTGGTAAAGAAGGACTATGTTGAAGTGTATGGTGAGTTAACAAGGCCAAATTTACCACATACAAGGTCTACCTGGTTAAAGGATTTTACAATCTCTACACTTAGAGATGTACCCTATTAAAGGATTTAAAAATATAAGATCGGTTAAGATCTACCCAGTATTGGGATTTACAGCTCTCAATACAATAGTATCAAAAACTCAGCAATGTCTGATATATTGTATCAAAAACAAATGTTGATAAGACTCTATGTGCTCTAAAATGTGTTACCTCTATCTCAACTATAACACTGCTAACATCTTCTCTATTGTAGCTAGATATCTGCTCGGTGCTTTATGCTCTGCTCTTTGTTCTTCAAATAAATCCTTTAACTTTCACTAACAATATCAGCCTTCTCTCTATATCATCATCATTCTTCTCTGTAAATCATTCTTTATATATAAGATTTTATGCCTCTTAATCTTATGTGTTAGGTTGCTGAAAATCATTTTGAGTCATTACATCTTCTTTTCTGCTCAGTGACTATGTCACTTTTACCTCAGTACTTGGTGTTTTTCTTGGAAATAACAAACTTTCATGAACTTCTTAATCTTCTCCTTAGATATTCTTTTTTAATTATCTCGATCATTGATCTTGTAACAAACTATTCTCCGTGCATTGTAGAATCACAATTAATGCTCTGAAGATTCATTAAATCTGTCCTTATCGTGTTTAGGATTTGTTAGCACTATTCAAAAAATTTCATGGTTTTGAGGTTTTATTTCTGGTTTCTGCAAATTATCTTAGGTCTGTGGCCTAAAGCCCTAAAACCCTTGGTTTAAATTCATGAAAAATCTTGCTTAAACCCTAAAACCTCACAAGATGTTATAAAATGAAGTTACTTATTAGTAACTTAAGTTGCTTACGTCATGTCTTTTAAGTTGTCGTCAAAGGGGCCATGCTATTCCCTAAAGTATTTTCCTAGTGGGGTTTTAAATATTTCCTAATTTTTCATCCCCAAAAATACTTTACCCTCATCATGTCTCTTGCAACTTAATTTTGATCCAATGGACAGCGTAAAGGCTTAACCTCAAGATTTAGTCGATCTACCCATTAAGCCATTAAGCCTAAGTGCCACTTATTTTTGGCGGAACTGACATATGTTAAAGGCTATGATTAAAGTTCATACATTTTCATTTTAATCTAACAGTCGGCTTCATGACTTAAAGAGAAAGATGAAGATCTTTACTCATCAAGCCTAAGTGACATCTGGCAGTTGTGATGTCATGGTCTTGGGGTCACTGAGGAAGTTAAAAGGGTGTTAATTTCAAGAAGACCTAACAATCAACTTAAAGGATTACTGATGAGATACGCACGATCTAACCTTTAAGATATTAAGCCTGAATGACACGTGGCACATGGCAGTCCTAGCACAATGGTAAAAAGGAGATTAAAAGCACTTCAAGAAGATCTGAAGGTCGACTTAAAGACTTAAAGAGAAAGGTGGAGGTCTTTATTCTTTCAAGGAATTACATCATGTTGACACATGGCAGTTGTCAGATTTGGGGCCTGTTTGAAGTCAGCTAAAGAGAAAAAAAGTTGCAGAAGATCTAACGATAGGTGTAAAGCATTGATGGTAAAGTGAACAAGATCTAATGTTTAAGGCATTACACTATGCGGCCAAATGTCCATCTTGATTAGTGGGACCTGCAGTTTCAAAGCCAAGGGTGAGATTAAAGTGCAGTATAGTTAAATTTGATTGAACGATAGGCGTAATGGATCGAAGACAAAGATGAAGGTTTTTAATGTTCAAGGCATTACACTATTAGGCCACGTGTCCCCAGTGGGTCCAATCAGTGCCAAGGTAATGAAGTACAGTCCCAGACAAGTTTGAAAAGATCTGATGTACAACATAAAGCCTTGATGGAGAGATGATCGACAGATAGTGTTTAAGGCATTACACTATTGTACCACATGTCTATGGTGGAGCCGGGCTAAATTCTGAAAGGAAAAGTAAAGATCAATCAAGTCTGAGAAGATCAGACGAAAACCGTGAAGCCTGAAAGAGAAAGTAATCAAGATTTACTCATTAAGGCACTACGCCTGTGTGCCACATGTCTGATCATATTTTCTAAGCCCAGGTTTCTTAAATAAGATCAACGACTATGTTCTAAAGTCTGATAAAGTTCAAATTTGGATTGTCCATGGATTTTTCCACGCTTCCTGTGACCGTTTAACTGCTATTCAAATATTCAATGCTTGTTTAAGGGTTTCTAAGAAGTGGTCTGTGTCATCTTATTGCAGAACATTAAATAGGTAAATTTGATCTTCTGGGCTATATGTTTACACCTGTTTGATACCGTATGGAGGAGAGGTTGCTTTTTCTAAGCGCACTTAATAAGAGATTATCTCTTTAGGGTTTTTGTTAATCTGTAAAATAGTATTTAAACCTTTGGCTTATCCTATTCTGTTCTTCGTCGTCAATGAGGATTTGTTTCAGAGTTTTATAATGCAGATCAGATCAAATTTTCAAGAACATGAGCCTTTCTAGAAAGGTAGTTGACTTTTTTGAAATTTGAAGGGTTAAAGTTCCTGAGATAATAAATGCAGATAAGACATTCCATTTTTTATTCCTTTTACAAAGGCATGGTTCTTCAGTTTCCCAACAAGTTAGTGGCTAGATCAGATTTCTTACACACTGGAGCGTGGAATGTTTTACTTGTTTGTATGATAGTGCTGCTTGGTTGTTGTGATGAATTTAATGTTCTCTATCATATATTATTTTAATGAGTTTTATCCCTAACCCTAAATGATCTTATGCTTGTTGCAGTCCTTGGATTATAAAAGGACTTCCAAAATCATTTAGTAGAGGCTGTAAAATTTTGGGGCAAGTTGCATAAGGCATAAACCTTTTACTATTTTCCAGTGAGTATAGAAGATTTATATCTAGAGAGTATTATCATAGAAGCAAAAAGTTACAAATCTTTTACATTTATTGAATCGGTTTATGATTTAAAACATTTTGGAATTGAAATTGGTCTCTTTGTACTTAATACAACAATTTTGATTCAAGTCTCTCCTTTTTGCTTGCCTCTTGAGTTTTGAATCTTCTGGTTCAATGCATAAGATTTATTTATGTATATGTTTTAGTCCATAGTTTTGATCAAGGATCAAATTGAAATCTACTTTGGATAAGACATAGACTCTTTGGGTTTGTTTACATAAGGATTATTAAGAAGTGTTTGGTCTGGAGTTATCTGTATTTATGGTTTTGAGTCCTTGATAATAGTTAGTTTCTCTGTCCTGTATCTGAACTAGAATCATTGCCCAATGGATAAAGCACTGATTAGTAATTAGTATCTTCTACTTTGATACATATCTAAATAGGTTTAGCTATACTGTTCCCTATCAAAATATCAAAACCATTTATAGTCCTTTCATGTTTTGTGGTTGTTCGTTGTGGTCCTGCATGGTAGAGAATAGTCACTGAATGAGTGGTTGTCATTTCATACTATCTTGCCATTTATTTGTTGTTAAAATCTAGAAGTTCTAAGTAGTTGAAAAGAGTTAAATACCAATCTGGATTAGGTGCACCCATCTTTTTTTTGTAGAGCCAAAAGAGTAGAGGACAATCTTGTCCTATAGTTGGTCCAATTACCTTGCAGAGCTCTCATACTTGGAATTAACCATTCCTAATATTAGTCTCATGGTATATTGGTTGCTTTTACAATGTAAGAACTTTAAACACCAAAAAAATGATGACTCTGTCGGGGAGTTGACTTTCAAAAGAACAGAGTTAGTCTTGTTTAGCCATATTGTAGTATTCATATTAGGTTGTGTTGTATTTTCCCAACTTGTTTTGGGTGGTGACTCAAAGAAATCTCTGTAAACAGCTGAGTAATATTTATTGTTATATACACATTTCCTCAATATGAATACCAGATCTAGAGTAAGAGAGCATCATGAATTTAAGCTGGTGGGTAGAATTTCAACCACTTCTAGGGCTGGTCAGCCTAGGAGAGGAAAGAAGAACAAAGACAATCCATCCCCAAGAATACAAGAGAATGAAACTAAAAGAGAAGATTCAATCCAATACAATCATGAAGGAAATACATCAGAATATGAAAAGGCTCCAGACTTGGGATTGGACACATATGGAGATAACAATTCTCCTAGTGAAAGAGATGAGGATGAGTCTGGTACCACTATCTCAGATTCTGAAGATGAAGATGAATATAATAGATTCCTCCAAGAGCAGTGGGTTATCAGAAGATAAAGAGAGAAAGAGATGAAAAGGAAGATAAAACAAAAGAAATGGCTGAAACAACAAGCAATAAAACATGTTGAAAAAACTAAGAAAGATGAAGAGAAACCTGTCACTCACTAAAGTATTGATGCTCAAATTTCTAAAGATAAAGGAAAAAAGAAGGTCACAGGAAGTTAAAAAAAATGAAACTAAGAATCACAAAGTTCCAATAGATCAAATTTCTAAATTGGACATTGACCTTGAGAGATCCAAAAGGGAGAAGGAAACTATGGTCAAAATGCTAGAGAAAGCAGAAGCCGATGCTTCTACTTTAGAGATGAAGAAGAAGATTGATTTCCTCAAGCAATTTTCTGGGCTTTCCCATGCGGGTGCTGAAAATGCTAAAACATCAAATGCCAAAGCTTCTACTTTCCAAGATGATGATAGATTCCAAAGGAGACCACTTCATGCAAAAAGGTAAAAGCAATTTTCTTTCATTTGTATTCTTGGTTATCCCAATGCAGTCCCAAATGAGATTAGAGATAGACTTCCCAAATTTTCAGGAAATAATGTTATTACTTGTGAGGTACATTTAAGAAATTTTTTTGATATCATGGATGACCTTAACATCAATCATGAAGATGTATTGATGAAAATTTTTGTTCAATGTCTAGTTGAAGATGCTAGGGAATGGATTAGAGGGCTATCCCATGGTTCTGTGGGGTCTATGGATGAATTGATAGATTTATTTAAGGATCAATATGGTGATAAGACAAATGAGGGATTATTGTTGAATGAATTTAACAATATAAGGAAAAATTCAAATGAGGAATTTTTTGAATTCAATACAAGATTCCAAAGAGCTATGCATAGGATTTTTCAAAAAATAAGGCTTGATGAAAAGGTATGTCTTGCTACATATTTAAATGCTTTTTTAATTCTAAAATGGGATATTCTCTCCGAGATAAGAAACCAAGAAGCATTACTAAAGCTTATAAGACAACTGTTAATATAGAAATGAATAGAAGAGTTTAAGGAAAAATGGGTAGAAGGGATGATGGGCGGATTAGTAGGAGCAATCAAAAGGAACCAGAACATAAAGATTACAAAGCTCCATATAATAATGGGCCATCCTATAACAGTTATAATCCCCAAAATAGGATGAAAAATAATCCATATGGTACCCAATACAAAGATGGGAAACCTATTGTCTCACAAAGAAAGGACAAGCCTAATAATAGGACTCCTGATCCTTTGCATAAATATGCTGTCAATATGTGTAAAGATGATTATTGGTGTGAAGCTTGTGAAAACCCACATAATCGTGTTGTTTCTCTGGATATATATGCAAATGAGGAACAAGGAAATGAGGAAGGTGAATTATGTGATAACAATGGTTGTTCTATGAGATATTCTCATTCATGTCCTGATGTAGATTTTGATAATGAAATTGAGAACCATCATAGGTATGGTTCACAAGGTAGAGTAGAAGTATATCATCAATAAGTTTTGTCTGATAGTGAAGAACAAAGGTTAATAATATAACATGTTATGCTCAAAATAGTGAGGAGTCTACCATAGTCAGAAGACGTTCTAATGAGGAAAGAGAAAGAATTACTGTTGACCTAGTTACTAAAGAAAGAAGTAATTATAACTTGAGAAATAGAGTAGTGGGTGATCAAGGTAGCCAACCAGCTGGCATTTTTATAAAAGAAAATAAAATAGATGCCAAGTAAACACAGGAGAAGGAAAGAGCTCCTGAGAATGTAAGTAAACCAAAAGTCAAAATTGTAGACAAGTCAAATTGTTCCAATATTGTCTATGATGAAGAAACCAAAACATCATAAACAAGTTCTTCCCCTCCAAAAGTGGAAAATAAGAAATCAAAGAAATAATAGTCAACTCCGACAATTCAAATTGAGGATAGTAATCTTATTCTTGAGAAACAAAAATCCTCTGATGTAACATACACCCCTGTTGATATGGGGAAATTATTGTCACAAATGACTGTTAAAGTTCCATTTTAATAAATAGTGAGAATCAAGAAGCATAAGGAGAAGGTCCTCACAATGCTAGAATGTGTTTCTTCAATAAGATTCCAAAAACTAGAAGGTATTGAAAAGATGAAAAATGGACAAAATAAGTGAGACATCAAGGGAAAAGAGTCTGAAGGAATGATTTCAGAAATCCCTCAAATTTATCTGAATACAAATCATGTAAATACTTCCTTAGGAGTTGTTGATCCCTTTTTCTTAACTTTGGTTATTAATGGTAAGATGATAAAAAATTGTATGATAGATTCTGGAGCATCTAACACTATTATGCCTGCAAAGATAATGATGTCAATGGGATTACAAGTTGACACTCCTCATGGAAGATGTCAGACAATGAACTCCAGAGAAATCCCTATCATTGGAACTACTAAGGCTTTGCCTTATAGGTTAGAAATATGTCCTGAAAAAATGCTAACAATGAGTGTCTTGGTTGTTGATATTCCTCCTCATAATGGAATGTTGCTGTCAAGAAAATGGAGTGCTTCAATGGGTGGAAGAATCCAATGTGATTTATATTTTTCTACTTTCAATATTTCTGGTGATAATGTCAAGGTGTCCCAGGAAAGTAGGACTCCTCATATGATTGAAGTAAATGAAGATACTGACATGAATTGTTTTGTTGATACTGATATTGGATCTTTTCAAATACAAGATATAGGGGTCACAGAAAGAACTCAACTTATGTTGTTGTCTGATGATAAGAAAAATTTGATGGACCAATGTGATTTGTGGACCATTTACTTTGATGGAGAAAGTTCTAAGGAAGGAGCTGGTGCAGGAATCCTATTGATAGCTCCTAGTGGTAAGACCTAAAAGTTTTCTTTTACACTATTGTTTACATGAATGAATAATGTTGTAGAGTATGAGGCTTTGTTAATTGGTTTGAGGATATCCCCAAAACATAAGATAAAAAGTTGCAGAGTGATTGGAGACTATGAATTGATAATATCTTAGATAAGATCTAAATATGTTTCAAAGAATCAGAGACTTAAACAATATAGGAATGTTGTTTGGGAAAAACTGGAAAACTTTGATGGATTTGGTATTGATTGGGTAGATAGAATCAAAACAAAATGACAAACATATTAGCTAAAATTTCTTTAAGACCTGAAATGTGATGGTTGCCAGAGATTATGAGGTCTGGTTTTTTGTGGCCTACTATCTTCAAGGATGCCCATAGCTATGTCAAGAAATGTGACGCTTTTCAGAGATTTGCAGGTAAACTTAAGTTTAGTGGGAATTTACCTTTGAGGCCTATTGTAGTTGATGCACCTTTTCAAAAGTGGGGAATGGATTTCATTGGAGAGATTCCAAAAAAATCTAGTGGAGGTCATTCATGGATTTTGGTAGCAATTGATTACTTTACTAAGTGGGTTGAAGTAGTTCCCACCAAAAAGAATACTAGTAAAGTTATTGATTTATGATGCAAAATATTCTCACTAGGTTTGGTTGTCCTGAAACTATTATAGTAGATAATGTTGCGTATTTTAGATCTGCAGAGTTTAGTGACTTTTGCAAGTAGTATGGAGTCCAAATTTCTTACTCTTCCCCATATAACCCACAGGGAAATGGACAAGCTAAGGCTAGTAATAAAAGCCTTATCAAGATTTTGAAAAGAATATTGGATAAGAACAAAAGGGCTTGGGATTCAAAGTTGCATCAAGCTTTGTGGGCTGAGAGAGTAACAGTAAAGAAAGCTATTGGTTGTGCACCTTTTGATTTAGTTTATGACATACATGCTAGGTTTTCATAGAATAATTTATTGCAAATGTACAAGTTTATCCAAAATTATGATGATGAATTAGATGATGAAATGAAGATCAGAATGGATGATTTGATACAGTTGGGTGAATCAAGAAGGGAGGCACATGACAGAAATGTTAGGTTGCAGCTTCAATATAAGGATCTGTATGATAGAAGAACTATTGTAAGAAGTTTTGAAGCTAATTATTTGGTCTTAAAGTGGAATACCAGATTGGAAGATAAAGGAAAACATGGGAAGTCTGATCATATTTGGTTAGGACCATATATCATTGATAGTAAATGGGGTTTTTATTCTTATATCTTGAAAGATTTAATTGGAAATTTTCTAGAATTGCTTGTTCATGGACAGTTCCTAAAGCTCCATTTTTCATGATGCTTTTTGAATCCATGAACAATCGTTTGTAAATAATTTGTGTACATATTCCTTGTTTTTCCTATCTATTGTAGGTTAGTTTCTTTCCTATAGATGGTCTTCTCAACTCATAAATTATGGAATCTTGTCATGCCTGTAAGAGACATGCATCCCCCATTAGAGCCACCGTTAGCACTATTCAAAAAAATTCCTGGTTCTGAGATTTTATTTCTAGTTTCTACAAATTATCTTAGGTATCTAGCCTAAAGCCCTAAAACACTTGGTTTAATTCATGAAAAATCTTTCTTAAACCCTAAAACCCCACCAGATGTTATAAAATGAAGTTACTTTTTAGTAACTTAAGTTTCTTATGTCATGTCTTTTAAGTTGTTGTCCAAGGGGCCATGTTATTCCCTAAAGTATTTTTCTAGCGGGGTTTTAAATATTTCCTAATTTTTCATCCTGGAAAATAATTTACCCTCATCATGTGTCATGCAACTTAATTTGGATCCAACGGACAGTGTAAAGGCTTAACCTCAAGATGCAGCCGATCTACCCATTAAGCCATTAAGCCTGAGCGCCACGTGTTTTTAGCAGAACTGACATATGTTAAAGGCTATGATTAAAGTGCATACATTTTAATTTTAATCTAATGGCCAACTTAATGAATTAAAGAGAAAGATGAAGAACTTTATTCATCAAGCCATCAAGCCTAAGTGACATCTGGCAGTTGTGATGTCATGGTCCCGGGGTCGCTGAGGTAGTTAAAAGGGTGTTAAGTTCAAGAAGATCTAACGGTTAGCTTAAAGGCTTAGTGATGAGATGCAAATGATCTAACCTTTAAGCCATTAAGATTGAATGACATGTGGCACATGGTGGGCCCAGCACAACCCAGACTGGACCACATGCCATAAAAACCCTTGAAAATAGGGGTTTGGTGGAAATCTTATGTACAGACAACTTGGGAACCTAAAACCTAGAAAATCCTAGAGCCTAGGGTAGACCTATAAATAATCCATAGCTAGTACAGTAGGTTGTTAAGGGTAATTGGAAGGAAAACCCAAGAATATAGTTTTTAGGAGGCCTAATTGGCTAAAAAGGCTACAAGGCCTAAAACTAGGAAATTTGAAATTCAATAGAAAAACTAAGCAAGGGTACAAAGGAATGGATCAAGAATAGTGTAAATTTGAAGGGGAATAGTGACCAGCCCCATTCCCATTGATAAGAAGAGTTTTGGAGCATGGATGCTTGAAGTGAAGCCTATGGACACACAGTGGAGAGTAGAAGGTTTGAAGGGAGTTTGAAGTTGGTGGAGAGCTGTAGTTGTTTTAGAGGAACCATAGGGGTGTCCTATGGTTAGGGAAGAGATAAGTGCCCTAGGAAGGTCATAGGAAAGGCCTTATGAAGATAAAGAAAGCTCTTATGAGTTAGAGCTCCCCATCAAAGTGGTATTAGAGCCATTAAAAGGGCTGGGAAGTGAATTGTGTATGACAGAGGGAAGTGAATCCATTGGAGAAAGAACCATGGTGAAAAATGAAGAATTGGAAAGGGACTTGTCAGAAAAACAAGTCAAGAATAGGTTTCTAGAAGAAGCTATGGAGGATATGAAGAAAAAGCTAGCAAAAGTTGCAGAGACTACTAACAAGATGAAAGAACAAATAGGAGAGGATAAAGACAAAGGAAAGAGTCAAGTTGAAGAGGAGGTAGAACCAGAACTAGAACCTCCATTATCTGAGGAACCTTTCCTCAAAACTCTCAAATCACTAAGTGGTAAGGCATTAGAAGGCATCCCTGTATTCTCTGGCCGAATGGATGCAGAATCGGTGATGGAATGAATTAAGAGTATGGATAATCACTTTGAATGTGATGGGATTATAGAGGCACAAAAGGTGAAGATAGCCAAATAAAGGCTAAGAGTGGTATATTATGGTGACTGATCAGGAAAGTGATTTACCTTTTTTAAGTCATTTACCTTTCTTGGCCGACATGTTCTAACCCTAAAGCGGCATAAATTTGTATAAGTTGGCTTAGGGTTAGGGTTTCCTTATTATGTTGTATGTTTTATGGTGGTATTGAGATGTGAGGGATCTGTGCATTGTGATCTGATTGTAATCACTGGATAAGAATAATATTGGACTTTTCTATTTGGTGGACGTAGCCCAGGGATTGGGTGAACCACGTTAAATCTTTGTGTCTTGTGTTCTCTTCTAGTTTGGTTTATTATTCTCTATTATAGATTATATTTCTGCATGTAATTATTATTTCTTCCTTGTTAATCCTAACAAGTGGTATCAGAGCTATGGTTATTTTCATTTATCCTCTACAGGAAGGTCTCACGGTTGAGTGGGAGTCTCACGGTCAAGTGGGAGTTATGTCAGATGAGGGTAGGTTGAAGGTTGAAAAGTTTAATGGGCAAAACTTTCATTTATGGAAAATGTAGATGGAGGACTATCTCTATCAGAAGGATTTATGGCGGCCTTTGGGAGGAGTGTTCGAGAAAGATCCAACTATGTCTCAGGAGGACTGGACCATTCTGGGTAGAAAGGCACTGGGAAACATTCACTTATGCCTAGCTCAATCGGTGCTATTTAATATTATGAAATCAATGACAACTGAAGAGCTGATGGAATCCCTAGCAAAGTTGTATGAAAAGCCTTCCACTTTGAATAAGGTATTTCTTATGAAGCGCTTATTTAATATGAAGATGGTAGAAGGTGGGTCAGTGGCTGATCATTTAAATGAGTTTAATACAGTTACTAGTCAATTATCCTCTGTGAATATTAATTTTGATGAAGAAATTAGGGCTCTCTTAGTTCTATGTTCTTTGTCAGAAAGTCAGAATAGCTTGATAATGGCCATTAGTAACTCTGTTTCTAATAACAACACCCTAGAATTTGATGATGTTATTGGTGTTATTCTGAGCGAGGAAATTCATAGGAAAATCTCAAGTGTATCTACATCAGGTAGTGTGTTGAATGCAGAAAGTAGAGGCAAAACAAGAGATAGAGGAAACAACTCTAGAAATCATGGGATATCACGAGGGTTGTCAAAGGGAAAGAGGTCTCAATCAAGAGGACCTAGTGACTACTGGTATTGTGGAAAAACAGGTCATAAGAAGAAATATTGCTAGTCTCAGAAAAATAAAGAAGGAGACAAACAAGAAGGCAATAAGGAGGAAAATATGGTAAGTAATAAATCTGACGATGATGTTTTGGTCCTTTCCCTTGAAAATGTTGATGATTCATGGGTTCTAGATTCAGGGGCTTCTTTTCATGCTACACCCCATAGGAGTTATTTTATTGATTATGT
>MU223308.1:1513199-1543172 GCA_018584345.1 Thuja plicata
ATAAATCTGACGATGATGTTTTGGTCCTTTCCCTTGAAAATGTTGATGATTCATGGGTTCTAGATTCAGGGGCTTCTTTTCATGCTACACCCCATAGGAGTTATTTTATTGATTATGTCCAAGGTGACTTTGGGATAGTTTATTTGGGAGATAATGAGCCTTGTCAAATTGTTGGGAAGGGAAGAATTGAGATTAAGTTGCAGAATGAGAATCATTGGCTGCTACAAGAGGTAAGACACGTTCCAAGGTTGAGTAGAAATTTAATTTCAGAAGGGAAACTAGGTGATGAGGTTTGCATAGTTACTTTTAATGATAAAAATTGGAAGGTCTCAAAAGGTTCCTTAGTAGTAGAAAAAGATGTGAAAGTAGGCACCTTATATCTTTGTACAGGCAATATTGTTCCTTCTACTTTAATTGTTACAAAGAAAAATGAATGTTCAGGAACAGTTGCTGCAATTGAGAAGGTTGAACATGAAAAAGTTGTTGTGGATAAAGAAACAACACTATGGCACAACAGACTTGGGCACATGAGTGAGAAAGGTATGAAATTACTTCACTCAAAGAAAGTTTTACCAGGTCTGAAATGTGTAAATTTAGATTTCTGTGAAAGTTGTGTGTATGGGACACATAAGAGAGTTAGTTTCTTGAAGGGTGGGAAGGAAAATAAAGATGATAAATTAGAGCTTGTGCATATAGATGTATGGGGGCCAGCTCATGTATCTTCCCTTGGTGGCTCTCTATATTATGTTACTTTCATTGATGATGCAACTAGGAAAGCATGAATTTATTTCCTTAGGCAGAAATCTGATGTGTTTGAAACTTTTAAGAAGTGGAAAAGCTTGGTTAAAAATGAGACTGGTAAAAGATTAAAATGTCTCAGATTTGATAACAGTGGTGAGTATTGTAGAAAATAATTTGAAGATTATTGTTCCTCTAATGGTATCCGTAGGCAGAAAATGGTTCCAAGAACTCCACAAGAAAATGGAGTGGCTGAACGCATGAACAAGACAATAATGGAGCATGCAAGGACTATGAGATTGCATGTTGGGCTCCCCTTAAACATGTGGGTAGAGGGTGTAAATACTATTGTTTATTTAATCAACAGAGGTCCCTCTACTCCTTTGGGATGTGGTATTCTAGAGGAAGTATGGACTGGTAAGAAGGTAAGTTATTCTTTTCTTAGAACCTTCAGTTGTGAAGCATTTACACATATAGATTTTGAAAATAGAACCAAGCTAGAAGAAAAATCAAAGAAATGTGTAGTTGTTGGATATGGCATTGATGAATTTGACTATAGACTTTTCGATTTTGAGAATCATAAAATTGTAAGAAGTAGGGATGTCATATTCAATGAGAAAGTGTTGTACAAAGATCTATTGCGACAACATGAGAAGAAAGACACTGATTATGTAGAGTTGGATGATACTCCAAAAGATAATGTTCTAGTAATTCCTTATGCTCCGCAACAACAAAAATAAAAAATACAACAAATACCACACACCCCAGTGAATGTTAGACGATCAACAAGGCTAAGTAGATCTCCAGATAGATTTTCACCTTCTTTGTATTCTATTTTATTAACTGATGCTGGTGAACCTGATTTTTATAATGAAGCTATGCAGGTGGATACAAAGCTTCATTGGGAGTCTACAATGATAGATGAAATGGACTCATTGCTGAAAAATCAGACTTGGGATTTATGTAAGTTACCTGCAGGTAAAAGGGCTTTGCAGAATAAATGGGTTTACAGGTTGAAAGAAGAAGATGAAGGTAAGAAAAGATTTAAAGAAAGATTAGTCATAAAAGGATTTGCACAGAAACATGGTATTGATTTTGATGAGATATTTTCTCCAGTTGTTAAAATGAATTCTATTCATATTGTTTTAAGTATTGTGGCTACTGAAGATTTGCATTTAGAGCAGCTTGATGTTAAAACATATTTTCTTCATGGTGATTTGAATGAAGAATTATATATGGTACAACACAAGGATTTGAGGTCAAGGGTAAGGAGAGTTTAGTGTGAAAATTGCAGAGAAGTTTATATGGCTCGAAGCAAGCACCTCGGCAATGGTATATTAAGTTTGATACTTTTATGAATGAGAATGGATACACTCGATGTAATTCTGGCTATTGTGTTTATTTCAAGAGGTTAAATGAGGACAACTAAATTATTTTATGTTTATATGTTGATGATATGCTTGTAGCTAGGTCTAACATGGATCATATTAAGGGGTTGAAACAATAGTTAGCAAAATCTTTTTCTATGAAGGATTTGGGGGCAGCAAAA
Source organism: Thuja plicata (assembly GCA_018584345.1). Lineage (NCBI taxonomy): Eukaryota > Viridiplantae > Streptophyta > Pinopsida > Cupressales > Cupressaceae > Thuja > Thuja plicata. The sequence goes on from MU223308.1 coordinate 1,515,487, forward strand.
CAAATCCTTGGCATGAAAATTTGCAGAGATAGGAAGAACATAAAATTAACTCTATCTTAGGATGATTATGTTGAAAAGGTGTTGCAAAGATTCTCCATGAAGGATGCCAAAGCTGTAACTACACCTTTGCCTGGTCAATTTAAATTGACTAAGGAGATGTGTCCAAAGACACCAGAAGAAGAGGCTAAAATGGCCAAGATACCTTATGCTTCAGCTATAGGGAGCTTAATGTATGCTATGGTCTGTACTAGGCTAGACATTGCACATGCAATAGGAGTCATTAGCAGGTATACGATTCACCCTAGGATTGAGCATTGGAATGCAATCAAATGGATTCTCAGATATTTTAGAGGTACATCTAATAAATGTTTACACTTTGGGGGCTCTACTACTACTACTACTGTTCATGGTTATGTTGACTTAGATTTGGCAGGAGATATAGATACCAGGTGGAGCACTACAGGTTATGTATTTACTGTTGGTGGGACAACAATGAGTTGGATTTCTCGGTTACAAAAGGTGAATACTTTATCCACTATAGATGAAAAGTATGTTGTTGCTACTGAGGAAACCAAGGAGTTGATATGGCTTCAATTCTTCATGGAAGAATTGGGACATCCACAGGCGGATAACTATCTGTATTCAGACAATTAGAGTGCCATTCATCTTGCGAAGAATTCTGCTTTGTATTCAAAGACAAAGCACATACAGTTGTGGTATCATTTCATTCAATTATTTTTGGATGATGGGCAGTTAAAGCTAGAAAATATTTATACAAATGATAATCTAGCGGATATGTTTACAAAGGTTGTAATGAGGGAGAAGCTAAATTCTTGTTCAGTTTTGGTTGGTCTTCTAGATTGAATAGACTAAGAGAACAGTAGAGTCTAGGAAGGTTGGATCTATTGGGAGCTTCATAGGCTAGTGGTTTAGCTACAAGATCAATCTCCAAGTGGGAGAATTGTTGGTTTATGTGGAGTCTGATCAGTCCCCAAGTGGGTGATTGTTATATTATGGTGACTGATCAGGAAAGTGATTTACCTTTTTTAAGTGATTTACCTTTCTGCAAGGCGTGGGGTTTGGGGCATCGGTCCGAGCTGGGGTTCAGGGACGGAGCCCCTGAGATTTTTTTTTTGAGTCTTATTTACAGCCAATTTCTTGACCGACATGTTCTAACCCTAAAGCAGCATAAATTTGTATAAATTGGCTTAAGGTTAGGGTTTCCTTATTATGTTGTATGTTTTACGATGGTATTGAGCTGTGAGTGATCTATGCATTGTGATCTGATTGTAATCATTGGATAAGAATAATATTGGACTTTTCTATTTGGTGGACGTAGCCCAGGGATTGGGTGAACCACATTAAATCTTTGTGTCTTGTGTTCTCTTCTGGTTTGGTTTATTATTCTCTGTTATAGATTATAGTTATACATGTAATTGTTATTTCTGCCTTGTTAATCATAACAAAGAGGACAAGCATTAACTTGGTGGAAGTTCTTGCAAAAAGATAGATAAAGGGAAGGAAAGAAGCCAATATTCAATTGGAAGACTATGGTGGATAAGGTGAAAGAGAACTATTTTCTAGAGGATTATAATATCCAGCTGCACAAGAAGAGGCAAAATCTCAGACAGAGAGACCAAGATGTGGCTGCCTATACTGAAGAGTTTCAAAAACTAAGCCTTAGGTCCAAGGTACAAGAAATAGAAAGCATTAAAGTTTCTAGGTATCTCAATGGCCTTAGATGAAATATACAAGAGGAGTTAAGTCTCTTTACATTAACTACCCTACATAGTTTCTTTCAAATGGCCCTTAAGGTGGAAGAGAAACTGAAAAAAGCAAGACTCAAGCGCTAGAGGTAGGGGAAGAGGTAGAGACTCCAAAGGAGGACATAGAGGTGGTTCTATTGGTAGAGGAATTGAGACCAACGGCCAAGGAGACTCCAGGTTCATTGAAAAAATACAAGCGAAAATCAATAGAGGTAGTGTGTGTGAATAAAATACACCTTCATGAAATTAGTTTATTTATCTACAATTCTATGGAAAAATAATGGAAATTTAAGCTAAGAATTGCAATTAAATCAATAAGCATCTCATGGATCTCTATCTAAGCATGTTGAAAAAGATCTTAGTCTTAATCTCTATCAATGAAAGTCTTAGAACAAGAATTTGATGAAGATAAATGCCTAAATCTAGCTCAATTCTCTCAAATCATGATAAAATTGTATCCAAATGCACTCAAAATGATCTTCATGATGCAAAAATGCTATGATAATCACTCAAATTTCTATGAAAATGACAAGAGGTTTAATGCTTTGCATTTGAATTTCTAGGAACCTTTATGCTCTCAAAATGGCTTCTATTTATAGGATTTTTCCAAGTGTACGGGGTAGAGTTAATTGATCATATATAGTTAAGCCATGGTTGAGTGAGAGGATTCCAAATGTTTTCAAATGGGGGGAGAATTTAAATGATTATCTCAAATGTTGGGATAAAGAGACAAATTTGAGTGATTAAGATTGAAATTTCAAAATGAGTGATTGAGATTCAAATTTAGGAGTAATCCATGTGCTTTGTGTTCTCAATTCCCATTGGTTGCTCAAATTTATGTTGAAAGATATTAGGATTATTTAATTCAATCAATTAATAAAATTATCCATGTAGGGATGAATAGGTTCAATTTGATTTTTGATTTAAACTATATAAGTAATTGATTAAAATTAATTATATAATTTTGATTGTCCCTTTTAGGTTTATATTTGATTATTTGATGTCATGGTTAATTAATCCTTTGATTTAATTTGAGTTTTCTCTAATTTGATTGATAAATGTCCATTTGATTTGATTTTGATCTATTTTGATGCAACTTGATGAGATTAGGATCTCAATTTAATGAAAAATACAGATTTGGTTGATAAGAGAACACCTCGTCAAATTTAGGTGTCTACAAATACCCCTCTTTGAGTTGATGCGAGAAGCGCATTGATTCAAAGAAGAATTGATGTCCTGATCATTGATTTGATGCTAATTGATTGATGCAAAACCTGATGTGAAGATTGATAACCTGATATGAAACTTTGATGCCAAACCTGATGAGAAACTGATGTGAAACCCCTGATGTGATAGATGTAGAACCTGATATGAAATTGATGCATAACTGATAAAGAATGCCCCAATGATAAAAGTTTGAATTTTTAATGCCCCAAATTTGATGTAAGATATGATGAACAATCCTGATTTTGATGATGTGATGATGCCCCCTCAGAAATGAAAGCATTTTGATGTCCAGATGCAAAAGATTAATGAGACTGATGTAGAATAAGATCCAAGATGTTTTCATTTCTGAAAAATATTGATGATGATGATGTTAGAACATGCCCCAGTTTGTAGAGAATGTAGATTAGGTCTAATTGGGTCAGAAATCTCTCCAAAATTAGGTTAAATAGCTTAAATAGGTTGAAAACCCCAAATTTACTATTCATTTTCAATTTTTACCATAGAGATTTTGCTCTGGTCCTGGTCAGATTAGCAGTGATGGTGGTCCCCATTCATGAGCATCAGATCAAGAGAGCACACCAGTATCAAAGACCCTTGGATTATGGACCTCCGGTAAGTGGTTTTGACCTTCCTAGTACATTTATTGCTTTGTTTTGATAGCATTTATTGCATTTTTAGATGCTTTTTAGATTATATTTTGCAAAATGCCACCTAGGATAGATTAAATGATGCCTAGGGTAGTTAAACGCCGCCTCCACACGATGAAATGATGTGTAGGAGTAGTAAAACACCACCTAGTAGTTAGGTCAAAAATGGCATCCAATGTTTAAAATGTTGCGTAGCAAACCCTTCAGCAAATTTATGTTTTAAATGTCTCCTAGGAAGTTTTAAATGACGCATAGGTTTGTGAAATGTCACATATACTATAAATTACAACCTCCAATGATTGAAATCACGCGTATGATGTCTAAAATGATGCGTGGTGTTTGAAATGATGCGTACACTTACCATGTGACACTTGCTAGAAAATTGATTAAAACCTTATTTTAGGATGAACAAACTGCTTTCGATTGATCATCTGGATTACTAGATTGATTTCCAAGATAGATAGATGTGTTTCCATGATTCTAGTAAGTGTTTAGGATGTTAAAATAATCATATAAATGGATGTTTGATGTGTCAATTAGATTGGGTATAAAAATGATGTATTGCTCCCTTCTCAAGATCTAGAGGTTAGGAACAATAGGTTGATGTGCTAAAAAAGAGCAAGGATAGATTTGATTTAGTTTGATTGACATGAAATGATCCAGTGATATTAAGATGCTAATATAGTTCACTTTGTTTGCAAAATGTAGGCACATTTCCGTAATTTGTATGTATAAAATGTCGCGCATTGGATTTTTGATTTAGTTGATGAGATGACAGATCCGGAGAGATAGATTATTAAGTAGTGCGGGCTAGGCTTCCTTCTTGATCTCCCTTAGTTTCATCTGAACTGAGGTTTACTTACAACTATGGTAGAGCATTGGCACTCTGACCATAATACCTTCCATCTACCCCTCGGCGAGATGACTATCACACCTGAGGATGCATATAGATTGTTGAGGATTCCTACCTGTGGAGAGAGAGTATACTATGATCAAGTGTACAATGGGAGTGCATGCAGACAAGTGTTCAGAGATGACACTATTGGAGATGATACCATCATGTGGGTGCAGTTTTCTTTGTTTCCCACTTTGCCAGCGATCTTGGGTGAATTCATTGGTGGTTTACTTCTGCCAGATCGACGAGATCGTGAATTTTCAGTTGGATGGGGTCGCATCTTGGAGGACTTGATTGCACATCCTCATATATTTGATTGGGGGTCCTATGTGTTGGAATAGTTATATCATTACTTGCACGAGGTTGTGTACAGAGCTAGTGCAACGATATCAGAAGGTGCAGTTTTATTACAGTTATGGACCTGGGAGCACATCCCGATTATGAGACCTATAGCTGCTCAAGTTTGAGGTAGAGGATGACCTTATGCATTTTTGTATGATGGGATGGTTGTCAACCATCATCTAGGAAAACTTGAGTATTGGCACCGCACCATTGATGATATTGATCAAGTCGTGTGGAGACCATACCTTGGTTTTGAGGGATGGTGGGAGGATGATGATGAGCTTCCCTACATGTTTTCACCACGATGGATGATTGGTCGATCACCACTTGTTATTAAGAGATTCTTCTTTGGGAGATTTTATAGATAGTAGGATAGAGTACATGACATGCCTCAGGGTATGGCTTTATACGCCCAAGTTCTAGTAGAGATATCTATGTGGGGAGCACAGGTAGATTACCAGTTTGCTTGTATAGAGATTGATTGATTGGTATATATCCGGTGGGACATGTTAGACCACATTGATGATGCGGGGATGTCTGTAGAGTATTGAGAGTGGTTCTCTCATCATAGGTTTATGAGATTTACAGATCTTGCTGAGCCTATCTCAGATGTGGATGATTCCTCTGATGATGAAGGTGGAGATGGTGGTGATGGAGGTAGTGGTGGTAGGAGGAGAGCACAGAGATAGAGAGCTCCTTAGGTAAAAAGAGCTGTGGGACCTCAGATGAGGGGTGGTCATGTGAGAGCTCAAGGTGGTGGATTTGGTCAGCCTAGGCAGAGACATGATCAAGTACCTTTGCGGAGATAGGCACAACATAAACCAGCTACAGATTAGGGTAGGCAGAGACATAGAAAAATATAGTTGGATAGAAAGGTTCCCTTAGGGGTTCCTTTACAAGGTCAGGGTCCTCCTTAGAGACCAACATCTCCATAGAGACAGGTTCCTCCTCAGGTAGATCCACAGGTTGTTACATCACAGGTTCATGTTGCCCCACAGATACCTCTTGCTCCATAGGCACCTCAGGCTCCTTAGATTCCTCCAGTTGTAGACGTTCTAGTATAGGATGTGAGGACTTTGTAGGTAGGGATGACTACTATGACTGGGTAGATGGATTAGTTTACCACTATTCTACAATAGTTTCTGACGATGATGGCACAGTTGCCAAATGTTGCTAGTATGAGTTAAACACCACCGACTACTTAGGATAGATCGGGTGATAGGGATCTAGATGGCGTAGGGGTACAAGTACATGTGATGGATTGGGTGATATGACTGGTGATGGATTAGATGCCCCTACTGGGTCTTGAGACAGATCTTAGATTTGATCTTCTGATATGACATTGATGTATCATTTATATTTATTGATCAAAACTTTGTTTATGGATCATTTTGTTGATGTATCTTGATATACAGATTTGTTATACTCTTTGATGATGGACATGTATTTATGATGACTCTTTGATTCCCCCATTGTTGTTGTTATGATGTTGATGTGATATTTCTTTATATGCAGATCTATATGATTTCTATGATGCATTTACTTTCCTTTTTATGCTATGGATGCAATGTCTTATTTTATGACATAGATAAATGGATGCAAATGATTATGCAACTACTTCTATATGTTTTTAATCTTATCATGATTTTATGTTTTATGTAATGCAATAGAAAAATGAAGGCACATATCTTTTTGAATTTTGATGTATGCGACTTTTATGGATGAAATGCAATCTTAAGGATGGAAATGAATAATGATTGAATGCTTCTTTTCTTAGCTTTTCTCGCGATGTATATAGATAATGATTAATGATTAATGAATAAATGAATGCAAAAGATAATCTCACATTGTTGATTTGAAACCATTGAATTGATTGAACTCCAAAAATGATTAACCCCCTTTGAACTTGGAAAAATCCTCTAAATAATGAAATTAATATAAGATGAAAATGCAATGCAATGCAACTAACTGTCATTGATTTTTTTGTGAAAGAAATGCAAAAGAGATATATTTTCATCATTGAGCGTTGTGGAACTAGGAGTCAATACAATACTTACTAGAACCACTACGACCTTAAGAATATGAATATGAATTTCATGTCATTTGGTAACCCCTTAATAGGAACTTGTACAACCCTCACTAGTAATAACCAACTATGGGAGTATGAATACCAGTTTCATTGGATTCAATGTTGCAAGTGGATTTTGGTATTAAGATATGGAAGATATAAATATCCAAGGTATCCTTTTGCGTAAACAAACAAAGGTTAACCCTCCTTCCCATATGAATATCCTTGATGGTTCTTTGATGACCATGTTGTTAGATGAATTCACACAAGTTAGTGGATCTTCCTCAAAATAGTCACACAAAAGTCAAGAAAAACATCATGTCTTCATCATCGCCTATCTAGTCGAAACATCATTGATTAGTTAAAAAGAAGATGACTTGAAATGGTCAATGAAAATCATTTAAAAATTTCAAGTTTTTTGCAATGTATCAAGATTTTCAATAAGAATTCCAAACATGCTGATCAGTTAGGGTATTGTCAATTTTTAATCTTGATAAAATAGGTCAATGAAGTTCAAGGATCAAGTTATGCGATCAAACTATTTAGGTTGAACAATGATATCCCTCAAAGGTTCCAAAATATCCCAACTCTGAAATTCTAAAATCTGCTTCTATCATGTGACCAAGATGTAGCACTTCTGGATTTGTTTGTACCAAAACCAATGAGTTTCCCCCAAGTGATAAGTGAAACCATGTGTAAAGCTTGGGCCAATGAAACCTAGAATGTGACAATATAGCTCAGAGACTTTATTAGGAATATGCACAAATGACAGATGCAATGAGGATGTGTACAAATGAGATGGTGAAAAGGCAATATGTACAAATGCAACTAGGAAAGACCTAAGGGAACAAAAAGCATTTGTTTCCAGGTTTTCACTTTTTGGGTTTATTGCTCTTTTGTTTCTTTTTTGCTTTTTTTTCTACCAAGGCACCTATTGCTAGGTTTTCACCAAGGCAATTTTCTCTTTTTTCAATTTTTTTATTTTTTATTTTTTATTTTATATCATCAAGGCGCCTATTTGCTAGGTTTTCACCAAGACAACAATTTTTTAATTTTTGAATGTTTTTGCTTTCTTCATGCTCAATTTTCTCCTTTTTTTGATTTTTTGCTTTTCAATTGTTTTTTATTTTTTATCTTTCTGATTTTTTTTGGATTTTGATCTTTTCTCATTTTTTTGAATTTTTGACTTTTCTCATGTACAAAGAAGATGCTAGCTCATCTGATACACTCGTCTGATAATATTTCTTCTGATACTCTTTCATCTGATTAGGTATGAAACCTCTTTAAATGGATGATATTAATGGGCTCTTGCAACTCATCACCTTCACAATCAGCTAGTTTGTAGGTTCTCATTCCAAAAGAAGAAGTGATAACAAATGGTCCAAGACAATTCGCTTCCCATTTTCCTTTTTTTTCTCTATCATCTTGATTTTTAGGATTTTCTCTTAACACTAAGTCTCCCACTTGAAAGGTTCTCGGTTTGATATATTTGTTGTAGTTTCTTTAAATTCTATTATGATACACCTTCAAATGATCATATTCTTGTGTTTGATGTTCCTCCAAAAATTCCAATTGTTGAGGTTGGGCAACCCTATAATCCTCATCAGTGATTAATCCATGTAGTGAAACTCTTAGGGATGGAATCTCAACTTCTAAGGGTAAAACAACTTCGGCCCCATAAACCAAGGAGAATGGTGTAGCTCATGTTGGTGTTCAGATGCTAGTTCTATAGGTCCACAATGTCAGGTTTATCTAAATATGCCGATCTCTTCTTGATTTATCAACCGATATTTTCAATATTTTGAGGATGTTCTTGTTCATAGCCTTGGCTTGTCCATTACCTTGAGGATAGTAAATGGAGGAAGAATGGTGAGTGATATGAAATGTTTCACAAAGTTCATCCACATCTTTGTTCTTGACTTTTTTTCTGTTATCCGTGATGATGACATGAGGAATACCATATCTAAAAATGACATGATTAAGGATAAATATGAAAATCTATTTTCCCATTGCAATTTTGAAAGGAACGGCCTCTACCCATTTAGTGAAATATTTTGTCACTGTGAGGATGTATTTATGTCCATTAAAAGATGGTGGGTAAATCATGCCAATTAGATCAAAACCCCATTGAAAAAATGGCCATGGTGTGATAAATGGATGCAATTCTTGTGTAGGTGCATGGATCATTTCTCCATGATATTGGCATTTTGAACAAACTTTCACAAAGTGGCAAGCATCTTTCTCTAAGGTTTTCCAGAAATACCCCATGTGAAGGATTTTCTTAGCTAAATTTAATCCACTCAAATGCGACCCACAAATCCCCTCGTGGACATCTCTTAAAGCTAATCTTGATTCCTCTTCCTCTAGACACCTAAGGAGTGTTCCATCAAGACCCTTGTGATACAATGTGTCTGATAAGATGGTATAACGAGTTGATTGTCTTATGAAATGTTATTTTTGAGCATAGGTTAGGTCCAAAGGTAAGGTTTGGTCTTTAAGATAAGTATAGATTGGTCCATACCATGGTGAGTCATGTCCATCAATAAGGGCAATTATTTGGGTATAGGGTAAGTCAAATGCCATTTTTTTCCAACTCTTCCACCAAGAATTCGTACCTCACATTTTGATTAGGCATTTGGAGTAATGAAGCCAAGGTAGCCATTGCATTAGCTAATCTATTTTTGTCTTGTGGAATTTTCTCAAAAGTTATCAAGGCAAAATAATTTTTCCAATCATCCACCATCCTTTTATATGGCATCAATTTTTCATCTTTGGTGTTGTATTCATCATTGATTTGATTGATGACTAATTGAGAATCTCCATAAAATTGCAATTCTATGACATTCCATTCTAAGGCCATTTTGAGGCCTATGACAGAAGCTTCATATTCAGCAATATTATTTGTGCAAGGAAACAATAGTTTGTAATATTTGGGAATTGTGTATCCTTGAGGTGTTATCAAAAGAACTCCTGGCCTTGAACCATTATGAGCATAGGATCCATCGAAATATAAGGTCCATGTCTTTGCTTCCACATTAACAATTTTGGCATTAGGAAACTCCACTTGAATTGGATATGTAGAATTTAAAGGATGTTCAACCAACTGATCAACAATCACTTGTCCCTTTATTGCTTTCCTATCCATGTACTCAATGTCAAATTCACTAAGCACCATTACCCATTTTTCAATCCTTCCCATTAGATCTGTGTTGGCTTACCCTTGGCATCCCAATTTTAAACTTTCAAAAACTAGCCACATGGATAGAATTCCTAAATTGTCCCAATATATTGTGGGTTATTATTGCTAATGATTCTTTTGTAAAAGTATAATTGTGAAGGAGCAGCATTCCCGATTGTATTGAACTTGAACTTGGAACCACAAAGTTCAAAGTTCAAAGTTTGAATGCAGTTTGCAAAGTTCAATGTTCAAAATCAAACTTGCAAATTCAAAGAGTTCAAGTTTAGTTCAAAGCCAGTTTAAATCTCAGTCCAAAATGTGAAAGTTCAGAGCTACCAGTTCAAATTTAAGGGTCAAAGTCACATTCTGATATGCAGAATTTGAGGTCCATAGTTTAAACATCAAAGTTCACAGTTTGGATGCAAGAATTAAAGTTTTATGTTCAAAGCTTAAATTGGGAAATTTGCATGAAAATACAAGTTCATATGTGCAGATTCAAAGATTCAAGAGTCTCAAACTGATGCCATGCTTCAGTGATATGACTGGCCTCTTAGTAGTTTGGTGATTTAGTTTTAGAGCTCTAGATTGTGAGTTCGGGTTTAAGAATAAATGTGTGCCTTCCCAACTGGATTTCAACGATCTTGTCTATACCATATCAATGAACGGAGATTAATTTTAAGTTCATATAAGATTCATAGTTTCTAATACAAAGTGTATGAAGGAGAACAAGCTCATTTGGGTAATGGTTCTACAAAGTTTCATTTCAGATAGTTCTTGACTTACTCAAGAATGCAAAAAATGGTATCACTGCAGAGGTGAGTACACAACAAGGTTGTCATATTTTGCCCCATGAATAAATTTGTGGCTCTAACTCAGATCATTTAAATCCACTCTCTAATTTTCTTCTAAAATCATACAAATAGAAAATTTATGGCACAGTGTATTTAAGAGAAGAAGATGTGCAAGTCAATGAGAACAATATTTCAGCAAGACCGATTTATGACAGTCATATATACCCTCCAATAGTAGCCTGTATATTTCACCTCAGGTATTAATTTTGTAATCTCTCTGGTCAGAATGTAGCAAGATAGGGTTTGGAAAACATATCCAAAACTTAGGTCGCTCCAACGGTGGAGAAAAAAGTTATTCTCCCCGCATGGAGACCCAATTTCTCTGCCAGGAAAAATATTGATTTCGGTGGAGTGTAATGATAGAAGAATGACATCTGGCAATCACTTGGTATGAAAATACTTTCCTAAACATCAAAAAATTTCTTATTATTAGGATGTGATCCAAATAATTCATTAGGTAATAGTTTAGAGAAATATATGAAAGAACTCTCAAGAGATATTGGGGTATATAAAAAAAAATTTCTGAGATGTTAATGTTAGAAATAAAAGTCATTCAAGAATCAGTTAAAATAACTGAAAAATATTACCGACGGAAAGGGGATAAAAATGAAGAGCAGTGAAAGGCTCTGGGTAGAGATTTTATCTCAACTTTGGGGGAATGTGTATTTTTCGAAGGAGAGTTTTTTCTATTTCTGATTGTAATGTAGGGGGAAGAGATATATTTGATTTTCAAATTATCATTCGTGTGTGCAGAGGCAATGAGATCTGTGTTATCTTTTTTGTGTTTGGAGAAGGAAGATATTTGTAAACTAGATCTTTGAATCTGGATGCTTGTCTTCTGATTGAGATTAATCTTTGAATTGATTCAATTTTCTCTCAATGTAACTTTGTTTCATTTGACTGTGTATGTGTTTATTACTTGGTCTTTGAGCCTTGGTTATTCATGTACTTGGAAAGATTGATATGTCGTTCTCCCTTTGTTTTTTTTTGTAATGTAAAAGATGGATAAATGGTCTTTGTACCATTTATTATTATTTTTTAGTTATTTAAATCTTTCACATCTATTCCATGTCTATGAATAGATGTTTTTGTGCCTTACTTGCTTTCAGGTTAAAACAATTCATGTTTGTAGTTTAGTGAATTCATTGTAAGACTCACATGGGGAGCTGTACCCAAGACAATTCAGAGGAAAGATAATTATTGTATATCTTTCCAAACTGTTGGTTGTAGATCTTGTCTTATGTTTTGGGCATTCTAGGGTCATTTGGTTGAATTTGTGGAAAGAAAAATCTGTTCACCAATAGATTTTTGGCGACTCTGTTAGGAATTGGAAATGAAGATTAGTGTTGAATAATTGTTTCCTTAGTTTATATGTACATCTCCATGTGCAGGAGATTGGTGACTCTGATAAAGTGGTGACTCTTTTGATTCTTGATGCAAATCCAAAAGAATTTTAAGAATGGGAAAAAGACCAGGCCCCACTATCCCAGAGATTCTTCAGATGAATGATAAGGTTCTACAAGATTTATGGGAACATTATAAACAAAGTATTTCAAAGGCTGTGAAGTTGAAGATAAGCCTTGAAGATGACCACACCTCTGCCTTGCTATGGATGAGTTTGTGTCATAGATTTCACAAGCTCAAAGACTTGGAGGCATGCAAGAGAAAAGTGAAGCAACTTGAAAAAGAACTAGAGGTTTTGGAGGAAGAAGCTCCAGTGATTTCATCGAGTTATATCTCTTGCAACTACTCAGTTATGAGTGAACAAGAAATGAACTTGAGGGAACAACCTAAAAAGAAGCCCACTACTGATGAAATTAATTCAGAGAGAGATGAGATGCTCCAGTATCTTTGGAATGCCTTCAAAGGGAGTATTTGTGAAGCTGAAAGGGATAAGTTAAATCCTTCTAAAGATCATCGATCTTCCATATTGCTGGAATGTGTGCATAAAAGATATAATAATCTCAATAATTCTGATCAAGGAGTTCTTGTTGCTACAAAGACATCTAAAGAAAAATATGAGATTAGAAAACTCTTTCTCTCCATTCTCTTGGTCTCTAAAGATCAATATTTTTTAGTAGCAACGTCAGAATCATTGGTGCCTTGGATTTCTAAACAACAATCAAAGGAAATTCAACAAGAGGAGCTGCATTTTCAAGAAGAGCCTCATACCATAGAAGGATTGTTGGTAAGTGATGATAAAGAGAGAAATACTTATGGTTCCCAACCTTTATTTTCACTTAATGAAGAGTTTAATCACATTTAGCACGAAGAGGCTTTTCCTATTAAGTTTGATCCTATGGTTGTCGAAAGTAGTTTTAAAAAATTATTGCCTTTACTATATACCATGAGGATATTTCAGCTTGTAACACACAAGAAGAAATTTTGAATTCTGATTTTTCTTCCAAATGTCAAGGCAATGATATAGTTGACATTGTTGTGGTAGAGAATCAATTCAAAAATAATGATGATGAGATTTTTTGGGGCAGCGTGAATGCATTATACTCACCTGCTAAGTTTATAGAATATTTTGTAGTTCAGGATAATCCCCTCTTCATCCCTTACGATCTATGTGATAGGAATGAGTAAAAGGTGGGTCATCTTGAAAACCATGGTGGCATGACCATGTTGCAGCCAAGCAAGAAGATGGAAGTACATCCAGAGTACAACAGCCAGTTAGAAGCCTCCTCATCAAATCATCCTTGGCTATTAGAGGCAATTAAATAAGACTTGATCTATGATTTCCAAATGATCACCGAGGTACATGATGAAAAACATAAGAGTATATTTGAGGTGAAGAGCAGTTTATCTTTGATGCCTTTGATTTCTGAGATTAAAGATCCAAATACTTCCTTTGTTTGGCCTAGTGTTGATCAGAATATATTGATTGATAATCTAGAGCCTAATGCTTTTGAGCTCGAGGAGGAGGTAGAATATGAGACCTTCTTGTTTGAACTCACACCAACTCAAAAGGAGTGGTCTCAACCTCAAAGTTTAGAGGCAGTCTATTTTACTCATGAAATTGATGATGGACTTACAAGAGACAAATTTTCAACAAGCCTAGCTCTGGGTTTTGATTTGAAGGTTCCAACAAGGCACTTCCCTAATTTTTCCTTTACTAATGGTTTGTTCCACTCTCCCAAAGAGAAGGATAAGGATATTTTTTATTTGAATCTCGTCACCCGAGATGGTGCTGAAACATGGTGGCCTAAAATTTATGATGCAAATTGGTTTTTTGGATCTGACATGATTTCTAAGTTGGTGCAACATATTGTGGTGAGATCTCTCCTTGCAACAGTCATTAATTATATGTTTGGAATGGTGCATCTCATGTATCAACCTCTCATCCACACTGGCAGATACTTCACACAGCCAGTCAATGACTTCACATGAGCAGCGAGAGACATCTATGGAGGTATGGGCTATTAGCCCTATCTTTTGTAAATAAGCTTTTTTTGTGCTGGTGTTTTGCTTGCTTGTTTCTGGTTTGCTTAGTTAGGGTCTTTGTTTTGGTTTGTAGTTGTCCAGTTTCCCCTTCGTCCTTTTAGCGTGCAGATCCCTACTCTCCATTTTTCCTTGACTTCATTGACCAATGGCTAAGGCACTGGCCTTTAACTAGATATTTATAGATTCTTCATGCACTTTACAATGAACATCCCCAGTCAGAGCCAGTTGTTGGCTTACCCTTGGTGCCCCAATTTTAAACTTTCAAAAACTAGCCACATGGACAAAATTCCTAAATTGTCCCAATATATTGTGGGTTATTATCACTAATGATGCTTTTGTAAAAGTATAATTATGAAGGAGCAGCGTTCCCGATTGTATTGAACTTGAACTTGGAACCACAAAGTTCAAAGTTCAAAGTTTGAATGCAGTTTGCAAAGTTCAATGTTCAAAATCAAACTTGCAAATTCAGAGAGTTCAAGTTTAGTTCAAAGCCAGTTTAAAGCTCAGTCCAAAATGTGAAAGTTTAGAGCTACTAGTTCAAATTTAAGGGTCAAAGTCACATTCTGATATGCAGAATTTGAGGTCCACAGTTTAAACATCAAAGTTTACATTTTGGATGCAAGAATTAAAGTTCAGAATACTGGACGATATAGTTTTATGTTCAAAGCTTAAATTGGGAAATCCGCATGAAAATGAAAATTCATATGTGTAGATTCAAAGATTCAAGAGTCTCAAACTGATGCCATGCTTTGGTGATATGACTGGCCTCTTAGTAGTTTGGTGAATTAGTTTCAAAGCTCTAGATTGTGAGTCCGGGTTTAAGAATAAATGTGTGCCTTCCCAACTAGATTTCAACGATATTGTCTATACCATATCAATGAAAGGAGATTAAATTTAAGTTCATATAAGATTCATAGTTTCTAATATAAAGTGTATGAAGGAGAACAAGCTCATTTGGGTAATGGTTCTACAAAGTTTCATTTCAGATAGTTCTTGACTTACTCAAGAATGCAAAAAATGGTATCACTGCAAAGGTGAGTACACAACAAGGTTGTCATATTTTTTCTCATGAATAAATTTGTGGCTCTAACTCAGATCATTTAAATCCACTCTCTAATTTTCTTCTAAAATCATGCAAATAGAAAAGTTATGGCACAGTGTATTTAAGAGAAGAAGATGTGCAAGTCAATGAGAACAATATTTCAGCAAGACTGATTTATGATAGTCATATATACCCTCAAACAGTAGCCTATATCTTTTGCCTCAGGTATTAATTTTGAAATCACTCCGGTCAGCCTGTATCCAGCTAGGTTTTGAAAAACATATCCAAAACTTAGGTCAATCCAATGGCGGAGAACAAAGTTATTCCCCCCGCATGGAGACCCAATTTCTCTGCCAGGAAAAATACTGATTTCGGTGGAGTGTAATGATAGAAGAATGACATCTAGCAGTCACTTGGCATGAAAATACTTTCCTAAACATCACAAAATGTCTTATTATTATGATGTGATCCTAATAATTCATTAGGTAATAGTTTAGAGAAATATATGAAAGAACTCTCAAGAGATATCGGGGGATATTAAAAAAAATGTTTCTGAGATGTTAATGTTAGAAATAAAAGTCATTCAAGAATCAGTTAAAATAACTGAAAAATATTACTGAGGGAAAGGGGATAAAAATGAAGAGCAGTGAAAGGCTCAAGGTAGAGATTTTGTCTTAACTTTGGGGGACTGTGTATTTTTTGAAGGAGAGTTTTTTTTTGTTTCTGATTGTAATGCAGGGGGGAAGAGATATATTTGATTTTCAAATTATCATTCGTATGTGCAGAGGTAATGAAATCTGTGTTATCTTTTTGTGTTTTGAGAAGGAAGATATTTGTAAACTAGATCTTTGAATCTGGATGCTTGTCATCTAATTGAGATTAAACTATGAATTGATTCAATTTTCTCTCAATGTAACTCTATTTCATTTTACTGTGTATGTGTTTATTACTTGGTCTTTGAGCCTTGGTTATTCATGTACTTGGAAAGATTGATATGTCATTCTCCCTTTGTTTTTCTCTGTAATGTAAAAGATGGATAAATGGTCTTTGTACCATTTATTAGTTGTTTTCAGTTATTTAAATCTTTCACATCTATTCCATGTCTATGAATAGATGTTTTTGTGTCTTACTTGCTTTCAGGTTAAAAGCATTCATGTTTGTAGTTTAGTGAATTCATTGGAAATATCACACGGGGAGATTTACCCAAGACAATTCAGAGGAAAGATAATTATTGTATATCTTTCCAAACTGTTGGTTGTAGATCTTGTCTTATGCTTTGGGAATTCTAGGGTCATTTGGTTGAATTTGTGGAAAGACAAATCTATTCACCAACAATCTATTTTACTAAGTAGATACTTCAATGGATCAATTTTGGCAATTAACTTCACTTTATGCTTAAACATGTAATTTCTTAGATTTTGAGAGGAAAACACCACTGCTAGGAAAGCTCTCTCCATGAAGCTATAGTTCAATTCATATTTTATCAATGTTCTACTCAAGTAGTAAATGACTCTTTATTTTCCTTCATTGTCTTCTTGTGCCAATAGAACCCCTAAATATTTCTTCATTGCTGATGTGTAAATTAATAAAGGTTTGCCTTTGATATGTGGCATCAAGATGGGTGGGTTCACCAAGTATGTTTTAAACAATATGAAAGTTTTTTCACACTCATCATCCCATGTAAAAATGGTGTCTTTATGTAGCAATCTTGTGAATGAATGACATTTTTCCGCCAATTGGGAAATGAATCTCCTTATGGATTGAAGTATTCCTTGAAGAGATCTCATTTCACTAATATTCTTGGGAATTTCCATGTCCATAATTGCTTTCACTTTCTCAAGATCGACTTCAATGCCTTTTGCAAAAATAATATAACCTAAGAGTTTGCTAGATTGCACCCCAAAAGAACATTTCTTTGGATTTAGTCTCACTTTGAATTTCTCTAACCTTGTGAAGATCTTGTCTAATATTGGTAAGTGATATTTTCTTTCATGGGATTTTTCTAGAATATCAGCCACATAGTCTTCTAGGAAGGTATGCATCATGTCATGGAATATAGTGGTCATTTCTCTTTGGTAAGTTGCTCTGACATTTTTGAGACCGAAGGGCATCACATTCCAACAAAAGGTTCCCCATGGGCATGTAAAAGCTATCTTTTCTTGGTCTTTAGGTGCAATTTGAATTTGATTCTATCCGCTAAATCCATCCATTAAGGAAAACATAGAATGACCCTTTGTTAAGTCCGCTATAACATCAATGCTAGGTAGCAGAAAATCATCTTTTGGGAAAGAAAAATTAAGATCTCTAAATCAATGAAAAATCTAATGGATTTTTCATGTTTTGTGACTGGTACAATGTTTGATATCCATTCTTCATATGCAATCACTCTTATGAATCCCACCTTGAGTAACTTCTCCAATTCTGCTTTTACTAAAAGTGCCACATGAGGGTGCATCTTTCTCAACTTTTTCTTTACGGGTTTCACACTGGGTCTCACATTTAAATGATGCATTATAAATCTTGGATCTAACCTTGGCATATCATCATAAGACCACACAAAGTTAATTTTCTTTTCTTGAAAGAATTTGATGAAGTCTTCCTTTTTGGTGGACTCAAGGATGCTGCTAAATGAATGAACTTGGGATCCACTTCGGTGCCAATGTTAACTTTCTCCATTGGTTCAATAAGGATGGGTGACCTTTCATCTTCATGTTCTGGTAGGGTGTCCAACCTCTCTTCCTTAGGTACCACAGTTTGGCTTTCACTTTTGGAAACATCCGATATTTTTACTTTTTTAGGTTCTAGTACTTCCACATGGTGGTTTTCACCACTAGACCCTTTCATTTTTTTTGTATTTATTTATTTTATTTTATGGATTGTGAGGTTGGACCCCTATCTCTATCATTATGTCTAGATTGTATTCATTAGTGGAAGAAGATAGCTCAACCGCATGTAGGTATTGGGCCATTGCAAGGTCATTGGGAAAGTATAATAGGTCATTTGGTTCAGATAAATCCCAATCAATGTGTTCGGGGTGCATTAGGGCTAAGGACTCATTTGGAAAATTGTCATTCAAAGGGTTTAGGGACATGACCTCATTTTAAGGTTCATACATTGTATATTATAGGTGTATGAAATGGACTTCCTCAAGGTGTTGCATGGAAGTAGGATCAAAATCTCCTTCACTAGAGTCCTCATTGATTTCCATGGGAAATAATGAATGTGGATTAAATACAGTGTTTGAACCACCCCCCACAAAGGTACCCAAGGTTCACCTATCCATTGATTATTCCTAGATGCTTGACCTACATTAGATTCTTGTGGTTCACTTGATGCTTGTGTAGAATTTGAACCTTGATGCTCATTGTCTTGACTCGTGACATTGGGAATGGTAGCATATGTGTGAATAAAATCAACCTCTTTATCATGAAAAGACTCTTCAGATAGGGAATCCCACTCATAATCCCCAGAATCATCCTCGCTCTCAGATCCTACCATGTGTAGATGCTCATGAAAATCATGCATTGGACTTGAACTTTCTCCTTTGTTTTGATAACCTATTCCGGATTTCTCTTCTTTTGATCTCTAATCCCATTCAACGGGTTCTAGAAATCCTCTATTCCTAATTCCTAAGGGTCCTCGTCCCTTGTATCCCATTTTTTTTCATAATTTGATACCCTTTTCCATATTGCTCGATCTGAATGTTTATGTGTTGTACTCTTTCCATGGGATTGTTTGAAGTATGTTCCTCTTTTTAAATCCATTGTAATACTTCATTGTCCTCCTTTTCTAGGGATGATTTGTCACTCTCTCTTACAAAATGAGAGTTATATTTATGAGGTGGATGAGCACTTGATGGTTTTCCATGTGTCTTAGGAGAAGTTGGTAAATCAAATAGGGAAATGAAATATTCGCCCACTCCTTTGGAATTGATTCTACATTTCTTTTCAAAGTTATGCATCATTTCATTCATCTTTTGGTATTGGTCCTTCTTGGCTTGTTCTCTCTCATCCTTGGAAGCTTTCAAAATTTCCATCTTTAATGTAGAAGCCTTAACTGAATTGTCATGTGAACTTTGACCCTCATAACTCATTTTCTCCTTTCCCTTAGTTGATGTAGTTGAGTTAGTTTGATTAGGGTTTGAGGTAGATGTAGCATTTAATGTTAACTTTGAAATTTCCTCTTTAGCTTCTTCAATGCTGACATTAGGGATGAATCCTTCCCTATTGTGAGGAATAAATAACTCTTGACTTGGTTTCAATGTGTTGCAATATTGAAATGGATTAGAATCTCTGCCAATTGTGATCTTTTCACCCATGTGTGGAAACTTTATGCATTGATGATAGGTGGAAGGTATCGCTTGCATCTCATGAATCCATGGTCTTCCTAATAAGATGTTATAAGTTATTTTCATGTCAACGACTTGACATATGGTGTCTTTTTTGATAGGTCCAAATTGAATAGGTATAACAATCATGCCTTTCAAAGATCTTTCTTCCGCATCATAATTCTTAATGGTAATTTTCTTTTTAGGATCGCTGGATGATTCGGCTAACCCTAAAGACTTGACAAGGTTCAATGTGCAAATATTAAAAATGGCTCCCCCATCAATGAGAACTCTCTTGACCCTATGCCTTTGGATTAACACTTCTATATTCAAGGGAAAATTTTGTGGGTGAGTAATGGACATAGCATCTTGTTCAGAGAATGAAAGGCAATGAGGGGCTATGCGATGTCCTACCATATTTTGAAACTTATCTTCCTCGAAAGTTATAGGAACATTAGTCTCCACTAGGGATTTTTCCAAGATCTCTTTGTGGTTAGGAGAATGTTTCAACAACTCCAATATGGAAATTTGGGCTAGAGTTTTTTGTAGTTGATCAACCAAACTATAAGGCTTTATTGAAGAAGATGTTGGTTTAGCCAAAGTAGTTGTTGGAGTAAGACCAAAATTTTTAGGGGCACTTCCTTGTAGGGTAACTCTTGTTTCTTTCCCCATAGTTGAAAAATTAGAGGTCTCTTTGTTATGTTTTTCTTTGATTACCACCACATTGATAGTACTATCATGTCCGGATAGGGAATTGATAGTATTGTCATAGCTATGGGCAAAGTTTACATTGTTGTTGCCTTTGATTTGTTTCCATTGTTCCCTCCATTGTTAGCATTGGAAGATTCACCTTTCTCATGCTTATAGAAAGAATTTTTAAATGTTGTGTGATCTTTGTTATTTTGAGGTCCTTCTACCTTAATCACACCATTGTCAATAAGATCTTGCACCACATATTTTAGGCACATGCAATCATTCATCTTATGTCCTCTATTCCTATGGTATTCACAATGGTTAGACTCACTCCACCATGTAGACTTGATTTGTGGTTCATAGGGTTGATCCCTTGGTAAATCAATCATCTTATTTTCAATAAGAGTCCTTAATGCATTTTCAAGTGGTTCACCCAAGCAAGTGAAAGTCCTCTTAGGTGTTGGTGCAAACAAAGGCTTAGGCTTGTTAGCCCCTTGATAATTCCCAAAGTTATTATGGTTGGTATTGTTGTTGAAAGGAACTTTGGCTTCTTGAGTCACATTGTTAGCTTGAGCGGATCCTCTGGTAAGATTAAAAAGGGTGGCCTTCAAATTATTTTCCTCTACGACTCCATCATTGACCATACCTTTATTGTTGTTCCTCAACCAAAACCAGTTATTGTTAGGAGGATTCCTATTTTAATTGTTATTGGAGGTATTGTTGTTGTTGTTCTTATAAAGCTTAAGTTCCTCACTTTTAACCAACACCTCTTCCGTGGTAACCCTATTCTCAATTAGGTCTTGGAAAGACCTAGGACATTGCAACCTTAACCGATAGTTCATCTCATTAATCAAGCTATTAATAATGATGTCCATCTTCTCTTTTTTGGGTACACTTCGAGGGTATCTAGCGAATACCGCTCTCCATCTTTGCAAGAAAAGTAGGAATCCTTCTCCCTCATTGCTTGGTATTACATAATTTTATCATCGTAACCTCATTTTTAATATTGTAGGAATACTGAGTTACGAATTTGGAGGCCAATTCTTTGAAAGTTTGGATGTCAAAGGGTAACTTGGAAAATCATTCCATTGCCATGCCTCCAAAAATTTTAGGAAATAACCTCATTAAATATTTTGTGTCATGCATGAACTCTAGGCTCAATGCACAAAATTCCCTTAAATGATCTTAGGGATCAGATGCTCCTTCATACTTATCATATTTAGGAAAAACAACATTATTTGGGAATGGGACCATATTTAGGGTCTTGTCAAATGGAAAAGGACATAAAGCTTCGATGGAAAAGGGTTTAGGATCCCTGCTTTGTTTCATTGTGTCCAATTGCATTTGGAGTAATTTAAATTGTTTATTCATGACATCAATAGGATTTTCTTTGGCTTCTTTTTGTTTGAGTTGATTGACATCATAATCATGAGGGAGTTTGAGATCCGCTTGTGCTAGGTCTAAAAAGTACTTTTCCCTATCTCTATCCAACACTTTCTCCATAATTCTCATGAAGAATTGGATTTGCATGGCTTCGTTGTCCTTTTCATCAGTTGCCTCTTCATCAGTAGGGTCAAAATTGCCCCCATTGTTATTGTTATTTAACCCTTGGTTGTTAGGGTCCATTCCTCCTCCATTGTTATTATTGTTTAAGCCTTGGTTATTAGGGTCAACTCCTCCTCCATTGTTATTGTTATTAACCCCACCACCTCCATTGTTATTGATATCTTTGATGACATGGTTAATTTGATCGGGTTCCATGTTTCCAAATGGGAAAGACATAGTTGGTTCTACCTCCCTTGTAGTTTCTCACGTTGGTCTTGAAGAAGTGAAGGTATCACTAGGAAAAGGAAGCTCCTGCCTTATATATGAATCGTCCGATTGCATGGTTTTTTTGATGTAGTGAGATCGAGTAAAATCCAACATGGACATGAATTATGTAAAATCTTGGATTTCTCACTTAAATTGATCAATCCCTTATAATTTTGCAAAATGTCCAATAATGGGGATTCTGACCAAGTTGAACTTTTGAACAATTAGAAAATCCAAAAGGGTACTCAAAACTAAAATCCAATTTTCTCCAAGCCCTCGGGAAATGTCCATTATTTTCCCTTCTTTGTTTATGGGTGTCACTTCCTTGTGTGTAGGCATGACTTAACTGTTCACAGGCGTTAACTGGAATTTTTCTACGTGGCACTCTGTAGTTAGCAGATGAGATTTTCCTATTGATAGGCATTGGTTTAAATCTTCCAGGCGTCACTTTCTAGTGACTTACACGGCATTTGATTGATGCCATGCATTCTTTCAAAGTTGTAGGCATCACAAAACTTGTTGTAGGCGTTGTTTAAATGATCATACACAACATTTAGCAGATCAAAGTTTTTTTTCTCAAATTTTTTGGATTTTAAAATTTTTAAGGTTATGATTAGGTCTGCTAGATAATATTCTTGCTTGAAAAGTAAATACAAACACAACACACACATCAATTTTGTATCATGTCCCTAAAACAACACTACGTGTATGTTCTCGGTTATTTTAACAAGTATAGCACAAGAATAGATTCTAAGCAATCTACCTAGAGTCAGATTTGGCTTTTAACATTTTGGCTCTAAAAGGTAGCATGCTAATTATTTGGGATTTATTTAACACCTCTGTTCTAAACTATGTCAAGTTCTTTCACCCCCTTGCAGGCTTCCCACATGCACAAAAGTATGACTTGCACAATCCCAAAGGACTACTCGAGGAAGTGAAGATAACTTGCACACAATTTAGTCACTACGACCCATTAAGGAAGAGTGTGTTTATTTATAGTGGGTCAAATAGTATCGTGACCTAAGCGATTTTCTCCCACTTTGGGTTGTTCCCTCTCACCGTCCTTGTAAGGATGTACTCAGGAGGCAGGCCCTCTAAAGATCTAATTTAACTAGCATATATAGGAAAGAAAAAAATGAACTTAGTTCAACAATTTTGGGAATTTGATTCACTTAAAAAGTGAAGAGCATATCCCTATTGTTGTTCTTCGTTCCAAACACTTCAAAAATACTTTGTTCTTTTTCAACCTCGTTAGAAAGTGGTTCTTAAAAATTGAAATGTGTGGTTAATTTTCCTCCCTTTCTTTCTACCACCCTAAACTCAACATGTTTGGCTTTTTTATCAACTTCAAAAAGTTGAGAGCATATGCCTAATGTTTTGTTCAAGATGGACAATAATAGGGTTTTTCCTAATTATACTAGGTATAAATGAAATGCCACAAGTTAAGGGAAAGCAAGCTTGTTTCAAAAATTACTTCTCTTGTAGCTAGCAAAGGCTAGGCACTTTTTGGAGGTTTTTATGCTTGTTTTTCTTACTCACCTAGTGGTGATAGTTCCCACTCTGACTCCACCAACAAGTTAGTCAACACAAAGGAACAAAGTGAAGAGGAACTTGAAATCAAATTGGAAATGCAACTAAGTTATTTTGATCAAATTTGTCAAAATCAAACTTAAGAACTAAAAGCATAAAATCAATGAAGAATAGGAAATTTCTTTTTGTATGCACTACTAAATTTTATGTAATGCTCATACAAATGTTCTTCTAACTCTAAACTTTCCCAAATACTTGCACTATGAATTTGTTTAGAGTATTTCGTTAAGATCCTTACCTGTTTATTTGGCCTTGTAACCCTCAATTCTGGGTTCCACACTTTCAAGTGTTGTTTCATCTATAGAAAATAGAATAACAAAGAGTTTAAAAAGAGAATATATCAATTTAAACTCAATAACATGCAGCAAATTGCAGGCGTCATATAATAGCTAACAGACATTATTTAACTATTACTACGCGGTATTTAAAACTCTGAAATTGAAATTTAAATCTTAACATAAAATTTAAAAATGAATAGGCATTAAAATAAAATTGACAGGCGCTATATAAATTTTAAATTGTGCTAAAAGATTGGTCACAAGTGTCAACAGATAGCTCGTAGGCAGTGTTTCTCGAGTCAGAGGTGACACTTTACGCTCGCATGTGTCACACATTATTTCATAGGCGACAGAAGAATTTAAGACTGAATTAGAAAGAATTCTGCAGGCATTACTTCTCTGCTGGTAGACGTCATTAGATTGCTCGTAGGTGTCATTTCTCCTACAAACTACAAAATTATCACAAAAATAAAGGAAAAACACACAAAACTTGAAATAAATGATGAATTGAGGCTCAAAGCCTTACATTGGGCGCCATTTGTGTGTGAATAAAATACACCTTCATGAAATTAGTTTATTTAACTACAATTCTATGGAAAAATAATGGAAATTTAAGCTAAGAATTGGAATTAAATCAATAAGTATCTCATGGCTCTCTATCTAAGCATGTTGATAAAGATCTTAGCCTTAATCTCTATCAATGACAGTCATAGAGCGCGAATTTGATGAAGATAAATGCCTAAATCTAGCTCAATTCTCTCAAATCATGATAAAATTGTATCCAAATGCACTCAAAATGATCTCCATGATGCAAAAATGCTATGATAATATCTCAAAATGCTCAAATTGCTATGAAAAAGACAAGAGGTTTGATGCTTTGCATTCAAATTTCTAGGATCCTTTATGCTCTCAAAATGGCTTCTATTTATAGGATTTTTCCAAGTGTAGGGGGTAGAGTTAATTGATCATAGTTAAGACATGGTTGAGTGAGAGGCTTTCAAATGGTTTCAAATGGGGGGACAATTTAAATGATTGTCTCAAAGGTTGGGACAAAGAGACAAATTTGAGTGATTGAGACTGAAATTTCAAAATGAGTGATTGAGATTCAAATTTAGGAGTAATCCATGTGCTTTGTGTTCTCAATTCCAATTGGTTGCTCAAATTTATGTTGAAAGATATTAGGATTATTTAATTCCATCAATTTATTAAATTAGCCATGTAGGGATGAATAGGTTCAATTTGATTTTTGATTTAAAGTATACAATTAATTGATTAAAATCAATTATATAATTTTGATTGTCCCTTTTAGGCTTATATTTGATTATTTGATGTCATGGTTAATTAATCCTTTGATTTAATTTAAATTTTGTCAAATTTGATTTAAAAATGCCCATTTGATTTGATTTTGAGCCATTTTGATGCAATTTGATGAGATTAGGAGCAATTTAATAAAAAATGCAGATTTGGTTTATAAGAGAACACCTGGTCAATTTTAGGTGTCTACAGGTAGCTATGGCAGAGGAATGCATTTTCACAGTGGTGGAAAAGGCAGATTAGGTGGGTTTGGAAGAAGCTCACATTTTTCTTCAATGAAGTGTTATAACTGTGGCCAATTGGGTCACCCTACTTATAGGTGCCCAGACAAGCCAAACTCTTCACAAGGAGAGAAGAAAATTGCATATGTTCAAGAGGAAGATAGTGTTAAACATTCAAAGGTAAGCCTAGATTCTGAGAAGGGAGAAAGTTTGATGCTTAGGAGGATCTTAATCAAAGAAGCTACCAAGGATGAACACAAACAAAGGAGGGATCCTTTTAGAGTCAAGTGCAAAATCCTTGGCAAAGTGTGTAGGGTCATAATAGACTCAAGGTCTACTGATAATGTGATCTCAGAGGAAGCAGTGGAGAAGTTGAAGTTGAACAAGATACCCCATTCTAACGCTTACAAAGTAACTTGGTTGAAAAAGGGGCAAAACATATTGGTTAATGAACAAGTGTGGGTTGATTTTTCTATAGGCAAGTATCAAGACAAGAGAATTTGTGATGTGCTACCAATGGGTGCATACCATCTATTGCTTGGAAGACCATGGAAATATGACAAGGAGACAATTCACCATGGCAAGGAGAATAAGTACTCCTTCAAGAAGAATAGATTCACTTATAAGATACAGTCACTGATAGAGGAAGATACTATGGAGAAGATGGAATCCAACACACTCCTAATGAGTGGGAAATAATTCTTAAAATACATGAAGGAAGAAGGTGGAGTTGGTTATGCTATTCTAGTGAAACCCAAGGAGGAAGAGACACCTAAACATTCACCTATGCCTGCAGAAATGAAGCAATTGTTAGAGCACTTCCAAGACATCATATGTGAAGGGACACCAGCTACACTACCTCCAAAGAGGGAAATCAATCATCAAATAGACTTTGTCAGAGGGGGCATCACTACCTAACAAGGTTGCATAGAAAATGACACAAAAGAAAAATAAGGAGATTGCAAGACAAGTTCAAGAACTTTTAGACTAAGGACTAATAAGAAAGAGCATCAACCCATGTGCTATTCCAGTGGTGTTGGATCCTAAAAAGGGAGGTAAGTGGAGGATGTGTACTGATTCTAGGGAAATAAATAGGATAAATATTAGATATAGGTTTTCTATTCCTAGAATAAAAGATTTAATGGATTGTTTAGGGGGTGATAAGTAGTTCTCAAATATTGATATGAAAAGTGGATACTATCATATTAGAATGAAAGAGGGGGATGCATGGAAGTGATCTTTTAAGACCATATAGGGGCACTACAACATTTGGGGTCAAATTTTGATGCCAATTTGTGACGGTGCTACCATTTGTGTGTGATTTTTGTATTTTTTTTTCAAGTGCCCCCGAGGCTGTTGCAATAGCGACGATACCATCATAATTGTGACACCCTCTTGATTATAAAAAAAGAAAAATAAAGAAAAATAAAGGCTCATTTTTTATCGAGCTATGCATGCGAGCGGAAGGCAACTATACCATTTTGTGCGTGAATAGGGCTCTTGTTGTATTGAATCTAGTTAGCAGTCACAACTGAAGAATCCAACAACTCGTTCATCACACCTCCAGGCCGGTTTGCGATTCATTTAGCTAGTTTCCTTCATGTTTAGGGTATAGCCACCATGTACTCATCAACAAGCTGCCACTGTGTACTCACCTTTTGAGGTATCTCTTGTATTTTATCCTTTGGTTAAGAGCATATTATAGATATTAGTCAATATAATGAATATAAACCATAATGAGAACATATGCCATAATCTGCAGAAACCCTAGCATAAAGAAAGTGATGCTTTGTCACGGGCAGTATGCCACTATTGTCTCACTGAAGCTTTGACCCTATCTATTGAAGGTTAGATGCCAATGAATTTTTCAATGGTTGGTGTCTTTTTAAATGCCTCATTGAGGGATTGAACAAACTGTCTAGAACCTGGACATTCACGATCTTATTATCAATTTCAATATATGTCTTGTATTTTAGCCTTTGGTTAAG
>MU223308.1:1592364-1609580 GCA_018584345.1 Thuja plicata
AGTTACAAATTGGGATTAAGGAAAGAGCCAACATTGGCACAAGAGCATGCTAGTTACCAATATATATTTATATTAAAGGCTTCCCATCATAATGAATTGAAAACTAAATGGTAATTAACATGAGCATCCTAACTTTGCCCCCTATTTTGAAGTGCATGTGAATCTAGCGTGAACGTGTATTTTAAAGTACACACATTCTTAACCAACATGAAAATAAATATTTGGACATATGGATATAATGTAATAGGCTATTATTGGATTTTTTTGTGTTCCTTTCCTTTGTAGGTGCACTACATCAAAGCCTACACAAATAAAAGAGATGTGCAATGAGTAGCTTCTTTCACAAAATTGACATAATTGATCATTTATTTAGGTATTTATTTAGTCATTTTACCCGATGACCAAATTGGTCATTTATTAGTCATTTTACCCGATGACCAAATTGGTCATTTATTTAGTCATTTTTCTAATGACCAAATTGGTCATTTAATTAGTAATTTTAGTTTTGATTTTACCCGATGACCAAATTGGTCATTTATTTAGTCATTTATATTTGTGAATAGCAAAAAAATGGTAGAACATGATCAGTTTTAGTCAAGTGACTAAAATTTTTAGTCACGTGACTAAAATTTTAAGTCACCTGGTCATTTATTGTCCAAATTCTACTAGTGCAAGGAGATGTCTATTTCTCCTATTTTCAATGTGAAGGATCTAATAAAATACAAAGGGCCAGATGTGAAGGAGCAGGAGTATAGTACAAACATAGAAAATGATGTGGAAGAACTTAGAGTACCTGTCCAAGCTAATCCACAAGTTGAAAAGATTCTGGATTCAAGAGTGAAGAAGGAGACTAGGAATAAAGTTTACAATGAGTGGATAGTCAAGTGGAAGTACCAACCTGAATCAGAGGCCACTTGGATAGCAGAGAGTGACTTTAATAAACAAGGCATCAACATGGAGTTCATAACACCACAGGTTCCTTGACTTCCTTGTTTCAGGGGAGAATGGTGCAGGAGCACCTTAAGGTCTTAATGAAGATCTTCATCAATTTTGCATTATAGGTGGTTTTAGCCAACCACCAAGGTAATAAGGACTAGTTATAAAGTCCCAAGTTTTTTTAGAATGGTGTGTTATAGATAGGAGTCTTAGGAGTCATGTTTTGGTGTAGTCCAATAGGGTCTAATGCTTATAGTGCTAAGAAAAGTCAGCATTGGTCAAACATTGGCCAAGACCCCAAAATGGAGAGGATTTTTTTTTTTTGATGTTTTTAAGTGTTTTAAGGTCTTATGGAATGATTTAGATTCAAATTGAGCAAGCTAGGTTAGTGGAACATCAAATGAGTAAAAGTTGCTCATGACAGCTTTGCAATTTTGCAAAGTTGTCATGACAACATTTCCTAAAATCTAGGAAATGGCTTTAATGGTGTTATAATCCTGACCTAGGGGTCCAAAAATTTTGGGATAGACTATTTAAGCCTAGAAAAACCCTAATCTAACGGTTGGATGTGTTAATGTACAAACTGTGTTTTTGAAAGGAAAGATTTGGACTGTGTTTTTGAAAGGAAAGAGTTGGACTGTGCTTTTGTAACAGAGCCTTCATCCATACCTTTAATGGACTAAATTGATTGACTTAATGCATTGAGCCTTGGATAATTTTAATGTAATACTTTGTGTGGTGTTAGTTTGGTAGTTTGGCATTTTTGTTAATCATTTTGTAAATTCTTTAAGTTTCACTGGTTTGCTGTCTGGTTCAAAGCCAGTCATGTAAAAATGAGTCCCACTTGAGTTCCCATGATTGAAATTCAATGGAAAATTGGAATCAATTAGGGGACTGTGTAAGTAGTGTAAATATGTATTTTAGATTCTGTGTGTGTAGGGGAGCTAATTTTTTTATCAAGCCCTAGGCGAGTACATGGATATTTTGGCTAGGAGCTTGAACAGAATAGAAGCAAGAGAGCTTGATAGATGGATTGGTTTGAGCCAATAAAAGGTGGAGAGGTGTAGGGGCATGTGTCATAGACATTTTTATGCAAGGAGGAGAGCCAAAGAGTTCCATTGAGCAACTGTTGAAAGAAAAGAAACCAGACTGGACCACATGCCCTAGAAACCCTTGAAAATAGGGGTTTGGTGGAAATCTTATGTACTGAAAGCTTGGGAACCTAAAACCTAGAAAATCCTAGAGCCTAGGGTGGACCTATAAATAATCCACATCTAGTATAGTTGGTTTTTAAGGGTAGTTGGAAGGAAAACTCAAGAATACAATTTCTAGGAGGCCTAATTGGCTAAAAAGGCTACAAGGCCTAAAACTAGGAAATTTGGAATTCAATTGAAAAACTAAGAAAGGTTCCAAAGGAATGGATCAATAAGAGTGTAAATTGGAAGGGGAATAGTGACCAACCCCATTCCCATTGTTAATAATAGTTTGGGAGCATGGATGCTTGAAGTGAAGCCTATGGAAGCATAGTGGAGAGTAGAAGGTTTGAAGGGAGTTTGAAGTTGGTGTAGAGCTCTAGTTGGTTTAAAGGAACCATAGGGGTTTCCTCTGGTTAGGGAAGATATAAGTTCCCTAGGAAGGTCATACAAAAGGCCTTAGGAAGAGCGAGAAATTTCTTAGGATTTAGAGCTCCCTATCACCTCTGATGCATCTTCAGTGATTACCTTTGCATTGTTAATAGTTAGATCAGGTTTCTCAAAATTAGATATATCAAATATATCTCTCCACTTTGCATCAATTTCCCTATCCACAGATATTATATCTCCATTCATGATTCTTAGGGCTCTTCCCTTGACTATAAATATTTTTTCATGTTTCTGTAGTGCTTCATGAATCTTAGATGGTGCAAGGTTAGGACCTATATGTACAAGTGACCTCTCTCTCACTTCTTTTTCAGAATTAAGGGCATACTTCCATCTTGCATCAATCTTATTATACATCTCGTCTAGTATCTTATTTGATAGCTCAATTGGGACTAATCTATATCTCATTAGTATTACCACAATAGCTTCCTCAATTTTTTTATTATATTCATCATTCCTTTTCTCATACTTTGCTTGCCTAAAAGATCAAAGTCTTCCTATTTTCTTTAGATCTTCCAGAAAATCATTTGGACTTTGTGGAACTCTTGAAAAATATACAATAGGTGTTGACTTAGTTTCCTTATCTGATTCTATTTCACTCTCATCCTCAAGTACTAAATTCCTTTGTGAATGTATATATTGTTTTCCTCCTCGGGTTCTCATATAAGTTTTTCCTCTCGGTTGAGCTATCTCTACAACTTCCTTTTCTTTTAGTTTCACTAATGATCTGGTGTTCCTTCCAGTACCTCTTTTGTTTGATGAAGTTATAAGTGTAAGTTGTTTGTCAGATACAATAATAGCTTGCTCATCATTTGTGTCCTTAACACTTCTCTCATCAACTCTTAGTGTTTTGGATAAAGTATCAATCATTTTCCTATCTTCTTGACTGTCTTAGATATTACAATGTTTTTCTTATTCCTTACTTTTACTTATTCATAAGTGTCATACCTCTTTGCTTTGGGATCAACTAGGTTTTCTTTTAGTGCTTATATCTATTGTGATCCAATATCAATGTCCAATTCATATCCTTCCAGTTGTATCCACTCAGTTCTAGGCTCAACGGCCTTGATAATACAATTATCAATATCAACCTCAAAACATATATTATCTTGATATTTTGCAATCAGTTGAGGTAGAATCCTATACCTCTTATACATTATTTCTTGAAAATTTAAAAAGTATTCAGACATAATTACATCAAAATTATCTCCTAAACTCTATATATACTAGAGGGAAATGAATTTTGACAATAGAAGAAGATACAAAATAATAATGAACCAAATTTTAGGGTGTTAGCCTTTTCTTTCCTGATTATGTTCATGTTGTCTAATAACTGCTCCAATAAGATTTCACAAACATCCAATATAATTCCCTTCTTCACTAGCTTGAATGCTAAATCCACTTCTTCACATGGTACACTGTCCACTCGAGATGATTGAAACACTCGGTATGATAAGATATTACATGCATACCTTAACTTGGGGTCCTCCACAGTAGATATTATCATTCCTCTTCCATCCCATTATGCTTTGGTTAGATCAATGATCTTACAATTGTCAATTTTCTTAGTGGCCTTGGGTTTATCTTCTATGGGGAATCTAGTAATAATGTGCAATATATCCTTAGTGATATTGATAGGTTCATCCAACCACACGATTTGGTCATGTACTTGACTGAGTACCATTCTTATCCATTCTATCTTAAAAACCCTCAGTAAGTGAATAGCGTGTGTCAAACCTTTTTCTTCAAGGTGACTATGCTCGTCCTTCACTTTCCCATTCTCACACAAATTGTTGAATGAAGCATCTTTCTCTGTTTTACAAAAATTTTTAATCTTATAGTGGATAAGTGTGTGGATATCTTCAATTAATATTACTCTCGGCGGTATCAAAGATAGGGCTCCTGTCATATCTATTTTGGCGGCTATAATTTGGGGAAACTTATATTTCAGATTCACTAGTTCTACTTCCCTCACAAGTATAGGTTTCTGTAACCTTGGTGTCATAAATACCTTCAAATAATTTTCTTTAAAAAACTAGCACACGCTTTGAGAAAACATGACTTTGCAAACTCAACTTGGAATGAAGTAAATGTCTCAAATGTTACTCAATACTCTTGTAAAAATTCAGAAATACCTTGAATTCACTTTGGTGGCTCGACGAGATGATCGCTCTATAATGCGCTTAGGTTCTCTTTGAAAATGCTAGGTTCAAATGATTAGAAAAATGACCTATTTATACCTTTTTATGATTAGGGTTTCCAACAACTTTATTAATGTGCATTAAATGCACTTGTCGAGTCCCTCTTCTTTATTTTACCTTATAACGAATGCATAGTTACTTTTCTTGACTGATTTAAAAAAAATAACTATATATAACAATATTCATCCATAACTTACACAACTTATCCAAGTGCATCTCAATATGCAAATATGGATCTCAACTCTAAATCTTAAAAACTGAAGTAGGACTTATTATAAGCATGTAGTTCCTACATACCTCTCATGAATTAGGTGGATCTCGGTGAAACCAACTTGGTAGAGATGGTGTTGTCTATAGTTCTGAATGATGTTCCTTCATCTTGAGTCTTTCTCCTCTAGGTTTTGTTCATTTTTTCTCTGATTTCATCAACATTAGTTGGGGCTTTCACTACAGATTCATCTTCGGTCGGTGCATCAACTCGGTATCTACAATTTCTTGCTAGGAGTCCTACCTTATGAAAATTAAAACATGCCATGTTGTGGTTCCTCCATGCTCTTTGGTTATTTCTTCCATGCATCAACATGAAATTTGAAGCAATGTGTCCATACCTTCCACAGGATAAACATGGAATTCTTGTATTATAGTCCCAAGGTATAGATCTGCCTACTTGGTTAGTATTAGCATTATCTTGGTTAGGCTTCCACTTGTCATTTCTTTTCTTTTTTCTGTACTATTCATCTTTGTGTCCAAACTTATTACAATTCTTGCAGTAACCATCAAACTTTGGTTTCCTTATGTTGTTAGCAAGATTAGTTCTACATTCAAAAGCTTGATGTCCATACCTATTGCATCTTAAACAATAACCATCATATTTAGGTGTACTCAGTTCTTGACCTTTCCTGCTCCTATAGACATTAGCAATGTATCTAGGCTTCCCACAATAATTGTAACTTGGCTTCTTTTGTTTTGGTGTTAGTGCAGTACTTTCATCTTTCTATTGATTTGATGATTCTCCTTTCTCGGTAGTGTTGTTCTCTTTGAATCCAATTCCTATTTTTCAGTCCTTTGCTTATGATTCTTGAATTGTTGATCCAGATATTTTAGTGCTTCTTCATTTCTTTTTAGTATTTTATTTGCATCTTTCTCAGCTTTCAGTTATTGATCCATTCTTTCAATTTTAGCTTTCAGTGCTTGATTCTCAAATTCCTTTCTTGTGTTATCTTGATTTGCATTCAAAAGTTGGTCGGTCATATCATAGTGAAATTGGGTCATTCTCATGGTCTCATTATATTTTTCTAATAACCTGATTTCAACTTGTCTTTTATCATCTTCTGTTATTTTCTTTCATCCTCAACACTCATTTTTCCTTCAATCAATTTAGTCATTCTTATCATGATAGTTTCAAGATCTATCTTCATTAGGTCCAACTGCTCGGTAAGTAAATCATTCTTTTCTAGTACTTCTCTTATAGTTGGTTCTGACTCATCATTAAAACTTCCTTCAGATGTTGTCCCAAGTGTGTCAACTTATTATTGTGCAACCTTCAGTTCATTATATATTTTCCTTCTAATCCTTAGACAATTCTCAAGTTTCTTTTTCAAATCAACGAGTAACTCTCTTGCACTCTCTAACTCATATTCAAAACCATCAATTCTTTTGAATTTCCTAAAAATTTCCACGACTAAGATTTTTAACTCTCAGGTGGTTAAACCTTATAACTCAAGAGTAGTAGCTCTGAAACCAATTTTTGGGAATGAGTATGGAAAGTTGGGACTGAGAGGGGAGGGGTGAATCAGTACCACAAAAAATTTTATAAGTGAAACTGCCTATAAAACCATATACTCCTACTTTTTTTTTCAAAATTCATTAACTTGAAATGAAAATAATATAAAGCTTATAAAAAAAACATCATCAAAATATTCAAGAAATAGAACTCATAAATCCATGATTTTTTTTACGCATAAATCCTTGGTTAGAGGAAAAAACTACAGTGGCAATGATTTTGGAGATTTGTTTCTGTGTAGTTGACTAATTGTATGTTTGTCATTGATGACAACATATAATATGCAATAGTGATTATGTATGTACTTATCAAAATGATGACATCAACCCTTGCATGGATATATTCAGGTTGTAATCATTTTTAGTATGTTATGTTCATACACGCAGACTCGGATATGAAGTTTCAGTCAAGTTGTGTAATTCTGTTATTGGCAGTTACAGTTCTGGAAGAGTATTTGTTCAGAGCTGACGTATTTAACGTGTTTCTTGAGTTACACCTATCTTCAAGATATGTGTGCATATATTCATGATTAGTTATGATTTGATGATAGTTATCTAAATGCACCTAACATGTTTCAAGAATATTGCAAAGTTAGAGTTAATTTGGTGAGGCCAACTTAGTGAAGCGTCGCGTCTATTCAGTTTTTATTTGCGTGGTTGTAATTATGATTGCGCGATTAGCTAAACTGAAAAGGATGTTATGAAGAGTTGTCTTACAGGTTCCATTATCTCATACTTTGAGGAAGATACTTATAGCAAGTCATTTGTGATACGCTAAGTGTGAATGATACGAAAAGATACAGAAAATGTACAGAGCAGAATATCAGTTGTGGTTCATTCATCAAGGGTCTATGTGAAGAATTAGTAGAAGATTATAATAGATTGGAACTAATCAATATAGTAGGTCTACTCTATAGTTCATCATTAAATATAGTGCATATCTGTTCTACAGAAGGTTGTAGCCTTCACCATTGAAGTAGTGAGCTTTTGGACAGTGAGTCCTCACCCCTAACAGGGCTATTTGTAAAAGAATCCTAACAGGGTCAGGCCCTTAACCAAATCACTATACTTATTGCATTGTAAAGTACAACTCCTAACAGGGTTGAAATATCTTCTAATAGGGATTACTATAAACAAGTATAGTTCATTGTGGGTGCTAATTCCCACCGGGATTTTTACCATTTGGTTTCCCCATAACCAAATTGAAGTGTTGTCTATTGTGTTATCTAAATGTGTATTTACTTTATTGTATTTTAAAGTTAATAAGAGAAAAGAATTAAATTGGCTGATAACTAATTCACCCCTCCCCCCCTCTCAGTTATCCTATGGGACTATTCTAACAATTGGTATCAGAGCCAAGTGACTTGAGGAGAAAGCCTAACAGCTTAAGGTAGATCATATTTCATACTTCAGAAAAGAGAGTCCTAAGTTTGATGGAGAGAATTATCTAGATTGGAAGAATAAAATGATAACACATCTACAGTGTGTTTGTTTTGACATCTTTGAGATAACCACACAAGAAGTTGTTATTCCTTCACTTAAAGAACTTGCAAAAGATGATGCTACTAGCAGACAAAAGGAAACATTCACAGCTAATGCAATTACCAAAGAAGCCCTTATAAGTGCCCTATCCGACAGTAAATTTTCTGAGATTAAGAAATTAGACAAGGCATACACTATATGGAAGTATTTAGAAGACATGTTTGAAGGAGATATTCAAGCAAGGAATGCGTACAGGAAGACATGGAAAAATAAATACAATAGTCTTGATATTTTACCTTAAGAGAACATTAGAGCCTACAATGAAAGGATAAATGAAGCAGTCTCTGGAATCATAAACAATGGTGGAGAAATATTAGAGGAAAATATAATGGACAAGCTATTGACTACTCTAACATCAGACTATGAAAACAAGATCAGTATTCTAGAGGAAATTATGCAATTCTCACAAGACTTCAAAAGAGAGACTTTGATCAGTAAAATATCTGCATCTGAGATATCAAGATTGAAGACTGAACCTAAAACTAAAACAACTTTCAAAGCCTCAATCCATGGTAAGAAATCCTTACACATCTCTAGCCATAATGAGAAAGAAGAAGTTGATGAAGAACTAGAAGAAATCATAGCTATGATTGCTAAAAGAGAAATGAAAGGCAAAGGGAAATATGAAGGACAACTTTCATTCAAATGTTTTTCATGCAACAAGATTGGTCACTTTGCATCTAAGTGTCCCACAAGAGTCAAGAAGTTTAGATCTAATTACAAACCTAAATATAAGAGGGAATGTTACCATGCTGAAGAAGGTGTAACTGATGAAGATTCAGGAGAGGATGAAATTGGACTCGTTTCCCTTAGAGACATGGAAAAGTTTCTTTAGGAAATGGACATTGCAGATGAAAAGGAAGAACAAGAGTTAGCCCTAATTTCCAAAGCACACATCAGAATTGATTGGATCATTGACAGTGGATGCTCTCACCATATGACAGGTGACAAAGATAGATTTTTTCATGTAGAAAAATACAAAGGTGGTATGGTTAGATTTGGAGATAACACTCCCAAACCTATCATAGGCAGGGGATCCATCACCTTGGATGGAAAGAATAAGACAGATGATGTTTTGCATGTTGATGGACTACATCACAATCTACTAAGTGTTGGACAACTACTTGACAAGGTTATCATTTGGAGCTCAAAGACAACAAGTGCATCATTAACAACAAGGATGGAGACATGATTGCATCAGGCTCCAAAACAAAAGGTAATATGTTTTAGCTCAATTCAAATGTAAGTTGTTTTGTTGTGAAAGTGGATGACAGTTGGTTATGGCACAAGAGACTCTATCATATCAATTTTGATAACATAGTAAAGATAAGTAATGTCAAGGCAGTCAGAGATCTTCCAAGTATTGCAAGACCTGTTGACAAAATGTGCAGGGAATGTGTTATGGGAAAGCATGTAAGGAGTTCTTTTAGAAGCAAGCAGAACTTAGCTGAAAATAAGCTAGACCTAGTGCATACAGACTTATGTGGTCCTACTCAAACAAGATCATACTAAGGAGAAAGGTATTTCATTTTGTTTGTTGATAAATTTTCAAGAATGGTATGGGTTTCATTCTTAAAAGAGAAGTATGAAGCCTTTGAGAAGTTCAAAATATTCAAAGCTAAGGTTGAGAATGAATCTGGATTAAAACTAAAATGTCTGAGATCAGATAGAGGAGGAGGATTCACCTCTGACCAATTTTTATGATTACTGTGAAGAACATGGAGTCAAAAGATAGTTGAGTTCTCCCAGAAGCCCACAACAGAATGGGATAGCAAAGAGAAGGAACAGGATCATACTTGATACAGCACGCACTATGATGATTGAAGGAAAAGTTGTGCACACATATTGGAGAGATGCAGTAAATACAAAAGTCTATA
This sequence comes from Thuja plicata, assembly GCA_018584345.1. NCBI lineage: Eukaryota > Viridiplantae > Streptophyta > Pinopsida > Cupressales > Cupressaceae > Thuja > Thuja plicata. Next base: position 1,602,343 of record MU223308.1, read on the forward strand.
TGATCAACAGAACTCAATTGAGGCCAGGTGCAGATAAGACACCCTATGAACTTTGGTTTGGTAATATACCTATAGTAAAGTATTTTAGAATCTTTGGCAGCAAGTGCTACATCAAGAGAGATGATGGTGTTAGTAAGTTTGATGCTAGGAGTGATGAAGGTATTTTCCTTGGCTACTCTACAAAAAGAAAAGCATACAGATGTTTCAATTTAAGATTGAAAAATATAATTGAAAGTACTCATGTAAAAATTGATTAGAAGTTTATGGTTCAAGAGAGGTACTATGAATATGAACCTATGATTGAAGATGAACCCAGGCCTAGCAGAAAAAATACTGTTATTGAAGAAATGTTTGATTGCATTGATGTTTCATGTACTAACCCTAAATCAAGCAAAGAAGAATCACAGATTACAGAAAAAGAAGTCACACCTAAGGTTCCAAAATTCACATCTAGATACCACTCTAAAGATGATATCATTGGAGATCAGAGCAGCAGTGTTTTGACCAGATCAAAAGCAAAAAGCCTAACAATGGATGAAGAGGTATGTTTACTTTCACAGATTGAACCTTTAAGTGTTGAAGATGCTTGTAATAATTCTGATTGGAAGAATGCAATGAAAGAAGAATTAGAACGGATAATTAAGAATGAGACATGGGAATTGGTTCCTAGACCCAGTGACAAAAATGTGATTGGAACAAAGTGGATCTTCAGAAACAAAATGAATGAAGAAGGTACAGTAGTAAGAAACAAAGCAAGATCGGTATGTAAAGGATATGCACAGAGAGAAGGAATAGACTACACTGATACATTTGCCCCTGTGAGCAGACTAGAAGCCATTAAATTGTTCTTGGCCTATGCAACATTCAAAGATTTTAAATTTTATCAAATGGATGTAAAGTCAACTTTTCTGAATAGTGACTTAAAGGAACAAGTCTACATAGAACAACCTGAAGGATTTAATCTTTCAGATAAACCAGACATGGTATGCAGATTGAAGAAAGCACTCTATGGTCTTAAACATGCCCCAAGAGCTTGGTATGAGAGACTTGATGGTTATCTTTCCAAGATTGGATTCAAGAAAGGTGCAACATATTGTAACCTATTCACAAGAGAGACACCTGATGGATTACTACTAGTTTCCATATTTGTTGATGACATTATCTTTGGTGGTAATGACAAGCTTAGTGCAGCATTTGCAAAAGAAATGCAGAATGAATTTGAAATGAGCATGATTGGTCCTATAAAATACATTTTGGGACTAAATGTAAAGCAGACAGATAAAGGTATATTCATTAATCAGTCAAAATATGTGAAGGAAATATTGAAGACCTTCAAGATGGAAGACTGTAAGCCAGTATGCACTCCTATGATAAAAGGAAGCAAGCTTTCAAAACATGATGATTCCACAACAGTTGATAAGACATTGTAAAAATCTATGATTGGAAAACTTATGTATCTAACTCAATCTAGACCTGACATATCTAATACAATTGGCATTGTTGGAAGATTTGCAGCTGAACCCAAGTAGAATCACCTAATGGCAATCAAGAGGATATTCAAATATCTAAAGGGGACTATAGACTATGGTTTATGGTATCCTAAATCAGAGAATGTACAACTTCATGTGTATATAGATGTAGATTGGGCAGGTTGTATTGATGATAGGAAGAGTACTTCAGGAGGAGCTGTATTTCTTGGAGATAGGTTGGTTTCTTGGATAAGCAAGAGTAGAACTGTATCTCTCAGTCAACAACATAAGCTAAATATGTTGCAGCAACACTAAATTGTTCAACCATGGTTTGGATCATGCAGATGGTTAAAGACCTTGGTGTTTAGGTTGATTATCCTATTGTTATTCACTATGATAACACTAGAACTATTAACATGTCTAAGAACCCTGTGATGCATGCAAAGACAAAACACATAGAGATCAAGTACCATTTTCTAAGAGAAAATGTTGCAGACAAAGAAGTGAAATTGGACTATGTGAGCACCAAAGAACAGTTGGCAGATATTTTCACAAAACCCTTATCAAAAGATACTTTTGAGTATCTCAGAGATAAGTTGGGAGTAATTCCCTCTCCTAAGTCTTATTAGAGAATATAGGAAGTACATTAGTCCTTTGTGACTGATAAATGGTTGACTACTCAACTTCTGGATTAGTACCTATTCCTAATGGTTTATGGCACCCTTTTCCATTGATGTCAAAGGGGGAGTATGTACTAAGGGGGAGCATATACTCTGGGGGAGTATATATGGAACAAAAACACAGTCAGAGGAACTGCAACAGTGTAGAAAATTTTTTGATGAGGATATTGAGAAGATGTTTTTAAAAACATATGTTGCCATCAATGTCAAAGGGGGAGATTGTTGGAGATTTGTTTCTGTGCAGTTGATTGATTGTATGTTTTTCATTGATGACAACATATAATATATAGTAGTAATTCTATATGTACTTATCAGAATGATGATATCAAGCCTTGCGTGGATATATTCAGGTTGTAATCATGTTTGGTATGTTATGTTCATACACGTAGACTCAGATATGAAGTTTCAGTCAAGTTGTGTAATTTTGTTATTGGCAGTTACAGTTCTGGAAGAGTCTTTGTTCAGAGCTGACGTATTTAATATGTTTCTTGAGTTGCGCCTATCTTCAAGATATGCGTGTGTATATTCATGATTAGTTATGAGTTGATGAAAGTTATCTAAAGGTGCCTAATGTGTTTCAAGAAGATTTTAAAGTTAAAGTTAATTTGGTGAGGCCGACTTAGTGAAGCGTCGTGTCTATTCAGTTTTTATTTGCATGGTTGTAATTATGCTTGCGTGATTAGAAAAGCTAAAAAGTATGTTATGAAGAGTTGTCTTACAGGTCCCATTATCTCATACTTTGAGGAAGATACTTATAGTAAGTCATTTTTGATACGCTAAGTGTGAATGATACGAAAAGAGACAGAAAATGTACAAAGAAGAATATCAGTTGTGGTTCATTCATCAAGGGTCTATGCGAAGAAGAAGTAGAAGATTATAATACATTGGAAGTGATCAAGAAAATAGGTCTAATCTATAGTTCATCATCAGATATAGTGCATATCTGTTCTACAGAAGGTTGTAGCCTTCACCATTGAAGCAATGAGCTCTTGTATAGTGAGTCCTCACCCCTAACAAGGTTATTTGTAAAGGACTCCTAACAGGGTCAGACCCTTAACCAGGTCACTATACTTATTGCATTATAAAGTACAACTCCTAACAGGGTTGAAATATCTTCTAATAGGGATTACTATAAACAAGTATAGTTCATTGTGGGTGCTAACTCCCACCGGGGTTTTTACCATTTGGTTTCCCCGTAACCAAATTGAAGTGTTGTCTATTGTGTTATCTGAATGTGTATTTACTTTATTGTATTCTGAAGTTAATAAGAGAAAATATTTAAATTGGCTGATAACTGATTCACCCCCCACTCAGTTATCCTTTGGGACTATGATACCCACAATATTCACTAAATACATTATAAAGGGTGTTTAGTTAGAGCTTACAATTTTTAGCCATTTTGATAGCTTACCTAGTTAAGAGTTGTAATACATAAATTTGGGTGTGGATCTCCTAGATAAGATTTGTATAATGAGAATTTCATATGAAGGAAACCCTAAGCCAAATTTAGATTTTTACATTTAATTGTCATGATAAGGAATGTAGAGCTAAGAAGAATTTGCAAGGAATAGAGGAGAAAGGTACCTACCTCACATCATAACAGATCTAGAAAAACTCATTTTCTGTTGCCTATGTTGAGTTTCTAGAAAATCTGAAGCCTAATCCAGAACAGAAACGCAGAGGCAGACAAAACCCAGAAATCTTTCCTCAATCTGACACCGTCCTGAGAAAAATGTCAACTTTGACCCAATAATCTTGATCTTGACATGTTCAGGTCCGATAGAAAATCTGTTCGTGGATCCTGAAAGTTGGCCGAAAAGGGTACCCAGATTTACCCTCAAATCTACAGTCCTAAACCTGTACCTAGAAGAAAAAGAGGTTTGTTTGTTGGGGGGAGGGGTTTGCCTTAGTCAAACCCTGATTTAGGAATGAAACATGAAATCAATAATTGAAACAAAGAATGCTAGCAAGTAGTAGAAGTAAATCTAACAATGAATCTATGATACTCAATAAATATGCAATTGTATTTTGAATGTAAACAAGTATGTAACTATGAAAGCTTGGACTCAATTAGAAACCATAAACCTCCATGATTGTATGCTTGGAATGCACCTTGAGGAGAGAATGAAAGAGTCTTGAGGATGCAAAAAGGATCTTGAAGGAATATCACACCACCCTAATTGCTACATCTAGGGTTTGAATGATGAATCTTTGAATGCTTGAACGAAATCCCTTCAAAGGCTTGAAAGCTTGAATCCTTGATCTTCAATGGAGAACTTGAGTGCTTGAGAAGAAAAATTGAACACTTTGAAAGCTTTAGAACATGTATAACAATGGATGCTTGAACCTTTTTCTTAATGACCTCTTGCTTGATTTCACATAGAGAAAGACTTAATCTTGCTTCACTTGACTTAGAGAAAATGTGAGGAGAAAACTTCCTTTTATATGAAACTAGGGCACAATATTATAGAGAGGAAAACATAGGAGAATTAAATTCCAATTAGACCCATGCCCCTAGAAGAGGACCTATATTAAATATAATTTAGGATTTGTCGCTTTGGAACCCAAAATAGTTGACCCGGAAGCAGGAAAATGAATTTTTGATGACCTCTGGCAGCCAACAGGCTTTCAAATTTGAAAGGGGGACCCAGGTCAAGGTCGAGGTCATCCTTGACCTAGGTCAAGGTCGAGGTTGACCTTGACCTTGGGGGTCAAGACTCCTGGAAAACATGCCAGTTGGGATGGAAGGTGCCTGGAGAGGCCCAATCAGGGTCCTAAACAAGCAGAGAAGTAGGAGAGGATGCAGAAATGAGGGGGCAGTGTGATGGTGGTTAGAAACATCCACTAAGGAGGGATAAATTTTCTTAACATGGAAGTACTTCCATTTTAAGATGATACATCCCCCACTTTAGCAGAAGTATGCAAATCAAACATGCTTGCGGTAAAGTTAGAAGAAAGATTTTGGTGGATTGCAACGAGGTAGAACATCACTAAGTCAAGGACATGAGTCCCTAGACCGAGGATTCTAACTCAAAATATAGGCATAAAGATATGAAAAATAAAGAGCAATCAATCATATAAACATACATGATTACATAAGAAAGACAAGAGCAACACTATAGATAACACATCTTCATGATCTAATCCTACTAGCATGAAAGCGAAAGAGAGAAAAGAGATAGTGATTACCTCACCTAGTAAGATGCCCACCTTACCATGAATCACCAATGCAGGATATCCCAATAGTTTCACCCATAAACTATGTTTTGTAATTGTAATGCGTCTTCTGACAGCTTTTGAAATATCCATAGATCCACATTCTTGTATCACTATGGAAATATAAAATGTGTGTCTTTTCAGGATTTAGCAGCTTATGTGCATTGCCTTCCAAGGATTTAGCATATTGTAAAATTCAAAATGCGTATCTCTTTAGGATTTAGCAACTTATGTGCATTACCTTCCAAGGATTTAGAAAAAAATAAAAATAAAAATGCCTGTCTCTTCAGGATTTAGCAACTTATGTGTGTTACCTTTCGAGGATTTAGCATGTTGTAAAATGTAAACTAATGTAAAATATAGTACAAGGGAGACCCTATATATGCCCCCCTCCTTATCATGACTACCCACTAGGTAGGATAAGGAAGAGAAAAGAGGATACCAACTTCACAAGGTAAGGAGATATCTAGTTTAACAACAATATACACTATATCCTTAGCAAAGAGTATTGACCCTTACCTCTAAGAGCATAGATAATCATGAAATGGATATGTCACACATGGAAAAAGGATCCTTAAAGAGGAAGAGATCTTATCATCAAGACCCCCACCGTAGAGGAGTGCTTAGGATAAAATATCAGCTTCTAAAGAAAAGAGGGACCAAAGATTCAATCATCAAGCCCCATACGATGAAGAGGAAGAGGAATCTCAGAATGAAGGAGTCAAACTCTTACCAAAGCAAGGGAAAGAGTTTATCAAAAGTATAGTTTGCAAAATAAATAAGAGGTGATGACCTAGGAGAATCACCTCTTGTATAAGAGGGTATCCATAGTCAAAACATAAATCTTTATAAGAAAATAATGTTATATGATAAACAAATTCCACTAGGTTAAGGAAAGTAGATCATTAGATAGAGGAAGAAAGAGAATACCTTGCCCCCCAAGGGTGAAAGCAAGGGATATATCAAATTATATCAAGAAATTTTGTTGTAGAAAAGAGATATCATGCAAGATGTGAGAAATTAACCCTTGTGAGAGATAGCACACTATTCAGTTCCCAAGGTGAGAGATTTATCAACTATGGAAACCCAAAAACAACAAAATAGGTTATAATCAAGGACATAGATCCTTAATGAAAACCAAGATTTTCATGTATGATTAGATATCATATAATAGATAGATATTTCTTAACCAAGGGAAAGTAGATCCTGGAAAGATAGAAAAGAAGGAGATGACATCCTTGCCCCCCAAGTGTAGGGACAAGGATGAAATGGGACCTATTATATTGCTCACAATACTATGCAAGACAACGAGCCCCCAAAGATTAGGCTAACATTTTTTACATAATATGGAGTTCCATAATAGGAATATAAATGTTATTTAGAGAAAATAGGATTGAAATACAACACATTGTCACATGATATATAAATAACTTTACTATCAATGAGCTGCCTAATCTTATAATGTAAAGCTTGAAATTCATTAGAGTGATCATGAAATCTATGATAGAAACAAAAAGGAAGAATCTTCAAGTATAGATTACGTTTGTTTTTCTGTTTAGGTCTAGTAATCATCTTAACACAAAGGAGCTTAGGAAGAACAACCTCTTGGTCAAATTCCTTCATAGGGTCATCATGTTTTGAAATGTTATTTGAGATGTTGGTAACATTGCTATGTTGTTGAGGATTAAATCCCAATCCATAATAATGATCATGCCCCTCATTCTATAAAGGAATTTGAATTCCTTTTTTATGCTGAGTACATCCTTGACTATGGAATCCTTGTTTAACTAGTAAATGATAACCATGACCATAACAAGAAGCTATATGAAAACAAGTCAATTGAACTTCAGTAGTCACTATGTCATCATTAGTA
>MU223308.1:1611277-1662155 GCA_018584345.1 Thuja plicata
AGGGTGAGTAGAAAAACCCATGATAACTCTTCTAAATGAAAAACAAACTGAGAAATCTGACCTTATTGCATTTAGATCAAAACCTGGCGCAAGGAGGAGGGAAACAAAAGCTACAACTTTGAAACTACAAATAGGTACTCAAATGGCCAAATATGCATACAAAACCAACATCATCATCTCCACCTCAGAAAGAGCTTTCCAGCGATATTTTATTTTTTGAAAACGGACACCGTATGCAAAAGATATGGCCAAAACACTGAATGCTGCCTTTTTTTAAGAAGTGTCAAAACTGTGTGACAGTTTCATGGACGTCAATTTTAAGGCTAAATGTCGACCTGCAAATGATGACATCATGCCTGCACATTCTGCACATTGTACCTTTCCAAAAGGTACGCACCTTTTCTTTCAAAGTTTTTTTTTTAAAAAAAACTTTACAAAAGCTTTTTAGAAACTTTAGAAAAACGTATATTTTTTTATTTTTTTTTGAAAAAAACTTTGTAAAAAAACAAAATTTATTTTTTTCCTAATTTTTTGATTTTTTTGAATGTTTTTCACCTCGAAATTTGAGCCGTACGACTTGGGACAGAAAATTTTTCCCAGAGGCTACTGTGGCCAAAAATGGCAAAATTTATATGAAAATTAACTCTCCCGGGCCTTTTGAGCGCGATGGTGGTGTTCGTTTTAGCTCAAAGTGCTCCAAAAAAAAGCATCTCTTCCAGAATGAAGAAGAAACCCCAGAAAAGTTGAAGTTTTTACCCTCGAATCACTTTACAAACCCCAGACCAGGCAGCAGCAATGTGGCTCTGATACCATGTAGGATTTGAGAAATACAAATCCACAGAATGCCAAGAATACCTGCATGCAAATAACCTGTTACAAGAGAGAAGCAGAAGGAGGAAAAAATAGAACTCAGAAGTTACTCAAAATGTGAGAGAAAAATTATAATCTGAATTAATAAAAAAAGAATTACAAGGTTCAACCTATAAAGGTGAACAAAACCCTAAAGCCTAAAAAAGATAGGTTGCGCATTAATAATTAATAAAAGAATTAATTATTAATGCACCTAAGAGAAAGCTTGAGCACTAAAGAGTAATAACTTAATTAATTAAATCAACATGATTTAATTAATAAGAAAACTAATGATTACTCATCATCCAAATCCAAAGGTTCATCCCAAATAGGAGGATTATCATCCCTATCAATAAAACACATTGTAGGAGTGCCTAAAGGTTGATCCCTAAAGGAGAAACAATTATATTCTAAAGTAAGATCATAGAAAAGACATATATTAGGGGAAGAATTAGCATCTATCCCTAAATCATTTCTATGGTAAAGGTCAATTGAAGAGATTGTAGAGGAGGATGAAAGAGGAATATAATCCATGGAGATCGTATTCGAAAAAATTTCATCCTCACTTCCATGTACCTCATTAGGGGATCTATCCTCTTTAGAAAAAAAATCCTCATCAAAGTATTCAAAACAAAAGTCATACATGTTGAACACAAAGTAATATTACAAGCATGAAAAAAGTAAATGTTTTTGTATTTTTAAAGAAATTTTGTGATTTTTATGAATTTTGAAATATAAATGCAAGAGAATAAAAGAAAACCTAATTCTATATGCATGAAATATCTAATATTAAATGCAAATATAAAACCAAAAAGAAAGAGTTGTCTATCGCGGGTTCACCAAAATGTAATACATAAATTTGGGTGTGGATCTCCTAGATAAGATTTGTATAATGAGAATTACATATGAAGGAAACCCTAAGACAAATTCTTATTTTTACATTTAATTTCCATGATAAGGAATGTAAAGCTAAGAAGAATTTTCAAGGAATAGAGGAGAAATGTACCTACCTCACATCATAAAATATCTAGAAAAACCCATTTTCTATTGCTTGTGTTGAGTTTCTAGAAAATCCAAAGCCTGATTCGGAACAGAAACACAGAGGCGGACAAAACCCAAAAATATTTTCCCGATCTGCCACTGTCCTAAGAAAAATGTTGACCTTGACCTAATAATATCACCACTGACCCAATAATCTCGACCTTAACCTACACAGGTCCGACAGATAATCTGTTCGCAGATCGCGAAAGTTGGCCGAAAAGGGTACCCAGATTTGCCCTCAAATCTGCAGTCCTGAACCTGTACCTGCAAGAAAAAGAGGTTTGTTTGTTGGGGGGAGAGGTTTGCCTTAGTCAAACCCCAATTTAGGAATTAACCTTGAAATCAATAATTGAAATAGAGAATGCTAGCAAGTAGTAGAAGTAAATCTAACGATGAAGCGATGATACTCAATAGATATGCAATTGTATTTTGAATGTAAACAAGTATGTAAATATGAAAGCTTGGACTCAATTAGAAACCATAAACCTACATGATTTTATTCTTGGAATCCACCTTGAGGAGAGAATGAAAGAGTCTTGAGGATGCACAAAGGATCTTGAAGGAAGATCACACCACCATAATGGCTAGATCTAGGGTTTGAATGATGAATCTTTGAATGCTTGAACGAAATCCCTTCAAAGACTTAAAAGCTTGAATCCTTGATCTTCAATGGAGAAATTGAATGCTTGAGAAGAAGAATTGAAAACCTTGAAATCTTGATAACATGTAGAACAATTTATGCTTGAACCTTTTTCTTAATGACCTCTTGCTTGATTTCACATAGAGAGAGACTTAATCTTGCTTCACATGACTTAGAGAAAATGAGAGGAGAAAACTTCCTTTTATATGAAACTAGGGCACAATATTATAGAGAGGCCGACATAGGAGAATTAAATTAAAATTAGACCCATGCCCCTAGAAGAGGACCTATATTAAATATAATTTATGATTTGCCACTTTGGAACCCAAAATAGTCGACCCGAAAGTGGGAAAATGAATTTTTGATGACCTCCGGCAGCCAACAGGCTTCCAGATTTGAAAGGGGGACCCAGGTCAAGGTTGAGGTCATCCTTGACATAGGTCAATGTCAAGGTCTACCTTGACCTAGGGGGTTAGGACCCCTAGAAAACATGCCAGTTGGGATGGAAGGTGCCCGCAGAGGTCCAACCAGGGTCCTAAATAGGCAGAGAAGCAGGAGAGGATGCAGAAATGAGGGGACAATGTGATGGTGGTAAAAAAAATCCCCATAAAGAGGGATAAATGTTCTTAACATGGAATGATTCCATTTTAAGATGATACAAGAGTATATAAAGACTTGTTAGGTCTACCTAGTTAAAGGATTTTACAATCTCTACACTTATAGATGTACCATGTTAAAGGATTTACAAATATAAGATCGGTTAAGATCTACACAATATTGGGATTTACAACTCTCAATACAATAGTTTCAATAACTCAATAATTTCTTCTATATTGCATCAAAAAAATGTTGATCAGACTCTATGTGCTTTGAAATGTGTTACCTCAATCTCAAAATATAACACTACTCAGATCTGCTCTGCTATAGCAAAATATTTTCTCTGTGCTCTCTGCTCTGCTCTTTGTTATTCAAAATAACTCCTTTAACTTTCACTAACAATATTAGCCTCCTCTCTATATCATTATCTTTCTGCTCTGTAAATCATCCTTTAAATATAAGAGTTTATGCCTCTTAATCATATGCGTTAGGTACGCTGTGAATTGTTTTTAAGCATTTGATCTTCTTTTATGCTTGGTGACTATGTCACTTTTACCTCAATACTTGGTGTTTTACCTTGAAATAACAAACTTTCATTAACCGCTTAATCTTCTCCTTAGATCTTCTCTTTGAATTATCTCAATCATTGATCTTGTAAAAATTGTTCTTTGTGCATTGTATAATCACAACTAATTCTATGAAAATTCATTAAATGCATCCTTATCGTGTTTAGAATCAATTAACTCGGTAGATTAACTTATCTTTACTCAATTAAATGATCTTTAGTACTCGATAACTATCAACTCAGTGTACTTCATATGCGCTTGGTGTAGTGTAACATTCAGTAACTGTAGACTCTCAGTGTAGTGTCTTTATCTCTTTCGTGTGCTTTACCGACTTCACTAACTTACTCGGTGTGCATTACCGACTAGTTAAATATTTGGCAACTTTTCATTTCTCACCATTTTATACTCTCCTACTGACTCTACTTCTTGGAACATTCACCACAAGCCAAATCTGATTGGCTTTGATACCAATTTGATAGATACCCTCCAAGTTGTTATTACAAAAACACTATCTAGGACTCTACTTGTCCTAGCCTTCTAAAGATCCTAAAATCACTTCTAGGACCTCATAAGTATGTTCTCCACTAGCCTAATACTTCACTAACTCAACTCTATGAGTTGGTCTCCTTGTGCTTCACCTTGAGGGGTAACTATCATTAAGTGTACTTCAACTCTTCACTCCTCCTTGGATGTCTCCAAGTGCAACTTCACCACATTGTCATCATAAGTGTTGAAGGGGGTGCATTCACCACTAAAACAACTATTTTTCTCCCCAATGATTCGATTTGAATAGGGCATTAAGGATTTCTCAATCAATTTCAAGGTTGACTATGGTTTTAGCCTAATAGGCCTAATTGGTCTACTATCCCTAAACAGGGTGTTTTTCCCAATTATTTCTCAAAAATTACAAATAACCCTAAAAACTAACTTGAAATTTAGATACCCTTTTTCAATACCTTGAATATTTTTGTGGTCTTAGATTCCTAAGGCATCTGTACAGTGGATTCCTGAAATTTAGGGCTAATAGGGCTGATTGGGCTATAATTGTGTAGTCCTTTGATTTCTACTTGGAAATATACCTAAATGGATTGGATAATTCCTAGTATCACTAATTGGTGTCTTTAGGACCTCTACCTCTCTGAAACCATGCTTGGTTCTATTCTTCCTCTCTTTCCCTTGCAATTACACATCAATTGTTCTCTGTCATACACCTAGTCGGGCACACTGATCTCGCCTAGGGCATGATCTTAAAAAATAGAAAGCTTTCTCTTCTGAACTCATCCTTCCACAAAAAACAACCTTCAATGAATTCCCTTCCATATTCCTCTGGGCCGTGATGATTTTCATGGTGGAGAACTATGGGGGAACCATGAAACAAAAAATAGTCTAAACTACACCAATAACTATGATATCTACAAAAAAATTTCAAAACCTAATCTAATGAACTCAAATACACTACACTAATGAACATAAAATGGTTAGAACAACTTATAATACACATAACAAACACTAACTCTCACAGTTCAATCCATACAATCACACTTAAACTCAATGCAAGTCGACTGTGTCTACAAACCAGAACTCTGAGCTTTTATTCACATTCAAAATTACATTACATCACTCTCTACATTAGGAAATGGGATCCTAGATGTCTTAATATGCCTTAACCTTGATTTTATTCCATTATGGAAACTACCCACAATGATTCTTCGAAAAGAACCCTATTCTCCAATTGTTGTCATGCAACATTAAAAGTTGCTAAAATGTTGTCAAGCAACATTGTGACAACTTTACATCTTTTTGAAAAATTAATGCTAAGGGTCTCTATTCAACCTAGAATGATGTAGAAACATCCTAGGAACTATTTTAGGCATATCTCTACCCTTTCCCAAGCCTTAAATTCTTTAAGACCCATTTCCCATCTTAGGGCTAATCTAGCACTATCCACTAGTAAAGCCATAAACATGTAGGTGTGATTGAGCCAAGTCTAATCCACCTAGGAAAACACATGAAAAACCTTCTAAGGTCAAAAGTTAAACACTAATTACTTTTCTAAGGTCAATACAAGCCAAAATTTAACCTAGCTTAGAGATTAGCCTAGGTGCTCCTACACCATAAATGAACAATGACGCCACCTATTCCTGAAAAGACAAATAATCTTTACCACTATCTTGGATATCAAATTACCATCCAATAAAAATATTATTCATTAAACTATAAAATAAATACATAAATCGTTTAGCAAATTATTGTCTACAAACCTGCAGCTTATCCATGTGGATGAGATACTAGTGGGTGTGACGTGGTTACTTGCATAAGGAATGACAATTTTGGGAAGGGAACCATAATAAGATGGAGATTACATCTCGAGGGAATTACCCAACCTTAATAAATACAATCTCATACGAACATCCTTCATTTGGCTATAAATAGAGACTACCATCCTCAAAAAATCATTTTGACTGTGGGTCTTCGGTGATACTTTTAGCAGAGTATATTTGTTTAGCCATGGATGTCCCTATTAGGATTACCTCCTCCAAGAATAGAATTGCTTCTTAGGAAATATTACATATGCTAGGCTTACTAGGTCGGTGGAGCTAGATGCTAAATTCACCCTGGCAACAATAAAATGGGTCTTAGGGGATAATTTTAAAAAAAGAGAGGATAGGTATGGATTAAATATTTCCATTGTATCATGCTTTGTGGGTTCCTTGTTGGATTTAGGAGAGACAAATTCTATGATTGAACACTTCTCCAAAAGCTTATTTGGGGCATCCTATTATGAATGGCTTGCGCAGTCAAGGCTTGGTCTCTCATTGGCTATTGATCTAAGGGATTTTGTGGACTAAGATAAGGTAATGCCTTGGTGTCTATTTGTGGAAATTTTTTGGACCATATCAAATACTAAGCATAGGGTGTGAGCCCAGCATGGAGTGGAATTTATGAAGCGATTGGTCAGAGATGGTTCAATTGACTAGGGCTAGTTGGATGAATTTGACACAATGGTGAACTTTGAGGAAGAATGTGATGATGGAAGTGAAAATCTTGACTCCTCAGAAGAGGAAGAGGACGTAGAGAATAGCCCTCCACAGACCCCACCTAAAAATAACTAGCTTTCTGTGAAATCCATGTGAAAATAAAAGAAACTCCCATCTTTTTCTTTTTGATAGAAAAAGGATGATAATGTAAAAAATATGTACATCACCTTATATAAATATAAAGACATCTATAAATTGTGTGTGTTTACTTTTTGAGCTTCACATTTTCTTTTTATTCAATCTAACTTTCTGATTTGATCACTTGTGGAAAGTTGTTTTTATATTTATGAATTACTATTGCTCATGATCATAAAGAAAATACATTCATTTTTCCATTTTATTTCAAAAAAAAAAGTACTAAGGAAGAAACTCTACTCTTTATAGAACCATTTTCATTTCAAAAATACCTAACCCATGCAATTTATGCATTGGTGTGTTTGTTCTGAGTTTTTTCACGTTTTCTCTTAGTAAGGTAATGAGGCTATTGTGTACCTATGTTATTATGTTGAGGTTGCTTTACTAGGCCACATGATGACACTGATCCTTTGACAACCCTTGAGTTTGTTAAATATTTAGGGAAGAACACATGCAAAAAGAACTTAGGAAAAAAAACTATACAAGAGACTTTTCAAAAGGAGAGGCTTGCGTTGTAGCGTATTTGGGAAAGAAAATACATACTTACGCTAACCAAATCGATTAACTAAAATTGTTAGAGTGATTTGTTAAATGGGTTTTAAATATATCTTACCCTTTTTCCTAACTTTTTGTGCTTGGTGTGATCTTTTACGCTTTGGGAGAGGACCTGTGGAAGCAGGGGTCCACTCATATTTATTTTTATTTATCTAAGAAAAACTATAAAAATGAACATGGTGAGGTTGATTCCTAGAGTCTACAAAAAGTGGTCAATTGGGGTACTAACCTCATATCCTAATGTAGACATAATTGATTTGACCTCATGATTAAAAGACTACTATGTTCATGATGGATCATCCATGTGTTAGTAGAAGATGATCTCATATGGGCCTCTAGCTTAGGGCCTTGTTTCCTGTATAGTCAGGGTTTGAAGGTGACATTCTTGAGGTCTCTTCCTCTGGTCTCTTCTCAAGGAGAAAAATGTGATCTAGTGATGCATAGGAAAGATAGATCTCATCCCACAACTAGGAATCACTATCCTCCCATGCATCTTCCTAAGGTCCTAGCAAAATTTTAACGAAGATTCCACTTTTTTGGAAACGACAGGTGACGATTTTAGGACCAAAGTTGTGCAACAGATAGAGAAAGGTTGTTCTCCCTATTGGCAAGTTGACTTCCAGGGAGTATATGACTTATTTTTTGTTTTCATTATGGCAAAAAAGTCATATTAAATTTTGAAAACAAACTTAGTAGTGGAAATTGACTAAGTATAGAAGACAATACATAACAGAGATACACAGATGATCAGAGCGCCAGCGCATGTGCGTACGACCGATTCAGAATAAGCACCTTCAGAAATAAGCTCTATGATATGTTTTTATGCTTACCCTATACACGCATGGTATAGAATATCAGTACAGATAAGTTACAGAAAGAACAAGTACACTAGCAGTTCAGAATACAGAGTATGGAGCCGACTTCAGGTTTTTGATTAGCATGTAATCTTTTGTTGTGTAAAGGCCAAGCGCCTATTTTAGTAAGTTTGTAATCATGTATTAAACATTATTGTAAACATGCTTAAGCCAATTTGTTGGAAGCATTGTGAATGTTGTTTTTGGGCCGACTAAGGTCTTGTTTATACTCGCGTCTATTCAGGCATAAACATATATATATATATATATATATATAATGAAAAGATATATTTGAAGTGTCATCGAAAATGTAGAGCAGAGATATAGAGGAACAGTATAAAGATGTCAGTATGAGATAGAGCCCTTAAGGAAGATAAGAGCATAAGTGCATAACCGGAACTAATCAGACATCTGTTTCATATACAGTAGTTCACTTTTGGATATAGTGCATATCTATTCTCAGGAGGTTTTAGCCTTCTTTTTCATTGAGCAGTGGGCTCTTGGACAGTGAGTCCTCACCCCTAACAGGGTTATTTTTAAAAGACTCCTAACAGGGTCAGGCCTTTAACTAGGTCATTGTACTTGCATTGTAAAGACTACTCCTAATAGGGCAAAGGAACTTTAACAAGTTCATTATACTAGTGCAATATTTGTGGGTACTAATTCCCACTAGGGTTTTCCTCTAATCAAGGTTTCCATGTAATCATATTATGTGTTATGTGTTCTTGTGTTAAGCTTCAAGTGATATATAATTGATTTATGTTTAAATTTGTTGAAATTGAATAAATAGTTAAACACTGATTTACACCCCCCCCCCCCNAAATAGTTAAACACTGATTTACCCCCCCCCCCCCCCTCTCAGTGTTTCCAACAATTGGTATCAGAGCTCTGGTCCTCTGAAAGAAAGTTTAACCACTTGAGGAGATCATGGATTCAACAAAAAAAAAATCTGAAATAGAATCTTGAAGCAGCCCTTGAAGATCTAGATAGATCTGAGAAAGAAAATGAGGAACTTAAACAAAAAGTTGATGGCTCACAAATTCTTATCAAAAATTTAAGAAAAGATTTGAAAGATTGCTCTACAAATGATTTGGGTAAAATGGTCAAGAAATTGAATGAAGAAAACTTATCTTTAAAAGATAAGTTAGAAGAATTGAATGATCAGTTAACTGATAGCCTAGAAACTATTGAAGAGAAGAACAAAGAAAATAAATAGTTAGATGAAGAACTCATGCAAGCCAATATGAAAATCTTGGAATTGGAAAACATCAAGAATAAGATTGAATTTGAATTATCAGGAGCAAAAGACAAGATTGATAAACTTCACACAAGTTCTGATTTAATTCAATCACAGCTTTATGCACAAAAGCTAAAAAGTGATACCACTGGTATGGGATACAGTATAGCTCAAATTGAGATCAATTCATTACAAGAAAGAAATAAATCTAAAACTTAATCTGCAGAAGAAAAGAAAACTGAGAATCATGAAAAGACTAAAGCAGAACCACCAAAAGATAAGCACAAGGCAGTCAACCATACTTGTTATGCATGTAACAAGAATGGACACATGGCAAGAGATTGTAAGGATGTAAGACCCTTCAATGGTTACTATTACTCCTATAATAAGTTTGGTCATAGGGCTATTCATTGCAGGACAAATCAAAGAAATCAGTCACAACTGAACCAAAGGAATTAGATTCAATACAATCAGAGAAATCAACCTCAAAGAAACTTGCAGGACATTACATGTCAGATATGTAATTACAATGGACACACAACCAAGTAGTGCAACATGATGAATAACAACATCAGACCTCCTATCATTTGTCACTCATGTGGAAAAGTTAGACACATCTCAAGGTTTTGCAGGTCAAGAACACAAGGACAAGAGAATCCTAGAATGTCTCTATTTGAAGAATCAGAAGAAGTTAAGTTTGTGTAAGCTAAAGATAACTCAGATAAAATATGGGTTGAAATAAAGAAAGATAAAGAAGAGAACAAGGTAGTAGATGCATCCTTAGTGGACGCACCTTCTACTTCTAGATAATTAACCATTTTGGTCTTAGGGGGAGCTATTCTAGCTCTGAACCCCTACATGGCTGATATATTCATCTTTGAGTATGCGCCTTTGAGTTCATGTCAGTGATAAAAAAAATTATATAGTATGTATTTACGCATTGTATATACTACATTCTGAATAAAGTTTGAAAATCTCAATAAAAGCACTTATGGCATTAAATGCAGAAAAACTTTATATAAATTGGTGGATTGATTGATTATTCTCATTGTTTACATCTGAGATTGAAAAAATTTCAAAGCACAGGAGCACTAAGCATCAAAGCAATCAAAGGAATCAATTTGATCATTTGGTGAATAGATTGCAGGTTGAAACAAAACCCTAGCAGACACATCATTTTAAATTGTCATGAAACCCTACTTAATCAAGTTGCAAGTAAGTATGGAAACCCCAGTTGTATTTGACAATGCTGAAAGGAAGAGATTTGTCTTTAAGAAGCATCAATTCAAGTCTATATTAGATGATGTTGAAGGAATTTTCTCTAAGACTCCGCTTGGAGTCATGCACATGGAAGATATTCACGTGTACATCTACTCTAATAAGGAAACAGTTGGAGACAACAAAATAGCAACTCTTATGGGTTCAATGATGAAACCAGACTACTTATTCAAGGATGAATATGCGCATCTCACTGATAACCCTATCTTTGAGTATTCTAACGCGTACAAGTTCTATGAGCCAGAATAGGTTAAGATATTACTAAGCAGGATACATGATTACCTATATTGGATTGGTGAGGTTCCTATCTGCATCACTACAGACCTAATTCATGAAATAATTGGACTTCCTAGGACTGGACCAATTCTTCCTACTAGTAAGGATGTTAAGAAGCAGGTTGAACAAGTTTTCTTCTCTAGAAGTGATAGGTGCGGCATGACTGTTGATCCTATTAAGAAGAATGACATCAAACTACTCACTATGATACTTGGCTACAAGTTTCAGCAAGCAAGCAGATTGAATAGTGTGTCCGCAGCAACAATTCTGGCAGCAATAAGGATAGTGAGAGATAACACTCTGTATAATCTCTATGAGCTATTGCGCACACAGCTGATTGAGAACATTAAGGCTATTAAGTATGACAAGAGCAAGATATTCAGGTTTCATTCTTTGATCATCTACCTGTACTTCCACATTGTTGGTAAGGTTGCAAATCCTTACCTAGATAGGAGTAAACCTACTATGTCTCAAATATCACTAAAAGCTACATCAGAGAGTAGTGCAAAAGATACTATATACATGGATATCAAAACATTCAGGATCAAGATGCAGAAGAGGTTCGTGATACCTGAGAAGATAGTTGGGAAATACAAAGACACCATATGCTTCATGGTGGAAACTGATTGTACTTGCATGGAGGCAGTTGAGCCTAGAACAAAATGGATTCACCCTCTCAGTTATGAAGTTGAAGAACATGTTTTGGAAGTTTATGCACAAGTCCTCCTATCTGCACCCAAGGATCCCAATGAACCTAGATGGGGTACTTACATAGAAAAGACAAATCAAGTTGATCGTGTCTTATACAATGATGAAAACAAAAGGAAGGCATCAAGGATTACCTCAAATATCCTAAAATTTCATGGTGTTACACAAGAAGACCTTGACAGAGCTAGGGAAGCTAAGATAGCCAAATAATTTGAGAAAACTCCCACAGAAGTAAAAATAGAAAAGTCTGATAATATGCCTAAGAAAAAGAAGAAGAAGAAATCAAATGAAGATACATCTGCGCCATCAACCACCATTGATCTAGAATCTTCTCCAGCTTTTGTACCCAACAAGTTGACTAGAAGGAAGAAGCAAGTTCCTACAAGTCATCCATCCTCAAGAAATACAAGGAGCAAGGTAAAGAACACACAAGCCTCTACTGAGGTAGGATTCATACCTAGTCTAACTATTCTAAAGAACAGAATTTTTAATGAAGGAAGACTAGAATCTCTCAAGAATGTATATGACAAATACCAAGAGATAGACAAAACAAAAATTCATTCTATGATCATCTCTCACATGATTAAGTTCAAAAGGACAGTATTGGAACTCAAAACAGTCATACCAGACAAGGTATGGAACATACTTGATGTATTAAAGAGGAAAGCAATTGAAGAGGATATGAGGATAAGAGAAGAAACATTGGATAGTCTTCTCCCAGTATGCTTGCATGATGAGAAAGCCATTCTGTTGGATTTAGTAAAGCCTCACCTAAGAACCAAAACAAGAGTTATCCATATCATGAATAAGGAGTATGATCTGGTTGGTGAAGAGACTCAGAAACCATTTGAGTGGGTATTTCTGGATAGACATATGTATCCTTCAACAACACCTACAACAAAGGTAACTCCAGTTCCTCCCAAATAGGTTACAAAACCAGTGACTCAGAATGCACCTAAGACAGGTCCACAAGTTTTAGCGCCCTCTATTTCAATAGATTCTGATACAATAAAAGATTCAGGAGATAGTATAGTGATTGATGATATCAAGATACCATGACCGCTTCTGACAATGATATGTTCAAAGTTGAAAAATCATTTGTAAGCACTGCAGAGACAAAGGAGGTATGCACTAATAACACATCTTTACAACAAAATGAAGTTCCCTCTAAAGATTCAATAGATTTGAATAAAGAGGAAGATAATCAAACTAATGAGACACCAGTCATGGAGATCCCAGTAAAAAGTGAATGCATGGATACTAGTCAGAATACTATATTCACACCATACATTCAACCATCAACTTCATTATTGTCAAGTTTAACTCTTGACTCAACAAGTCTAGATGTATGGGGAGAAGAATACTTGATCAAGATCAGTGTCCTAGCCATGAAAAAATCCAAAGAGAAACAAGTTATGAGAAACCCTCTCTTCTTGGAATCAGTAAACATTCTGAATGACCTAGTGCCTGCAGACAAGAAAGTGGCTAAAATTCAGTCAGTTGATTATGTAGATAGCATCCTAACAAGCTTCAAAGCACACTTTACAAGTTTAGTAGACTCAGCTACTAGAATTGCAAAATATAAGTATAAAAAGGAAAGATTGAAGGAACTGATAAAGAATTTTTCCTTAGATTTAAATTCATTAAAGATTGGTCAGACAATGTTGAAAGATTTGGCATCAAAAGGCAGAAAAGTTATAGAAAATTGCACGGACAGGGGAAAACTCACCTCTGAACATATCAACAAGATAAAAGAAGCAGATATCTTGGTTGATAACATAAGACAATTAGTTGAAACATCATCCAAGACATAAACATCTGCAACAATATCTATCAAGGTCAGATAGACAAGATAGAAAAAGATAAAATGGAGATCAGTAAGATAAAGATCAGGCAGACTCAACTAAGAAATTCACTTGCACCCTCCTTAGCAGTTCTAGATGAGAACATTAAACATATTGATGCAACCATTTCTACCTATGATCAAGGACCCAACATGGATTTGACAAAGATGTAAAAACTAACATATGCCCTATGCGCCCATCTACAAACAATTGATGCACTAAAGGAATTCTGGCAGCAAGAGATCAAAAATCTCCAGATAGCCTATCCAGATGTGTACATGGAGTAAGTATCTAGAGACTTACAATTTTGACACCTTTGTCATTAATGTCAAAGGGGGAGTAAATTATGTATGGGGAGTAGTGTATATATATGATATAGTAATATACAGTTTTTGGTGTTAGTCAATTTTGAGTAACTTGGCCACATTCCTTTGTTGCCATTAATGACAAAGGGGGAGATTGTTGGAAAGTTGACTTCCAGGGATTATATGACTTATTTTGTGTTTTCATTATGGCAACAAAGTCATATGAAGTTCTGACAGCAAACTTAGTAGTGGAAATTGACTAAGTATAGAAGACAATACAGAACAAAGATACACAGATGATCAGAGCACTAGCGCACGTGTGTACGGCTGATTCAGACAAAACACCTTCAGACATAAGCTCTATGATATGTTTTTATTCTTATCCTATACACATATGGTACAGACTGTTAGTACAGATAAGTTACAGAAAGAACAAGTACACTAGCAGTTCAGAATATAGAGTATGGAGCCGACTTTAGGTTTTTGATTAGCATGCAATCTTTTGTTGTGTAAAGGCCAAGTGCCTATTGTAGTAATTTTGTAATCATGTATTAAACATTATTGTAAACATGCTTAAGCCAATTTGTTCGGAAGCATTTTGAATTTTGTTTATGGGTCGACTAAGGTCTTGTTTATAGTCGCATCTATTCAGGCATAAACATATATATATATATATATATATATATATATATATATATATATATATATATATATANAAATATATATATATATATATATATATATATATATATATATATATATATATATATATGTAATGAAAATATATATTTGAAGTGTCATCAAAAATGTAGAGCAGAGATATAGAGGAACAGTATAAATATGTCAGTATGAGATAGAGCCCTTAAAGAAGATAAGAGCATAAGAACATAATCAGAACTGATCAAACATCTATGTCATATACAATAGTTCACTTTTGGATATAGTGCATATCTATTCTCAGGAGGTTGTAGCCTTCTTTCTCATTGAGCAGTGAGCTCTTGGATAGTGAGTCCTTAGCCCTAACAGGGTTGTTTGTGAAAGACTCCTAACAGGGTCAAACCTTTAACCAGGTCATTGTACTTGCATTGTAAGAATGCTCCTAATAGGGCAAAGGAATTTTAACAAGTTCATTATACTAGTGCAATATTTGTGGGTACTAATTCCCACTGGGGTTTTCCTCTAATCAAGGTTTCCCCATAATCATATCATGTGTTATGTGTTCTTGTGTTAAGCTTCAAGTGATATATAATTGATATATGTTTAAAGTTTCTGAAATTGAATAAATAGTTAAGCAGTGATTCACCCCCCCCCCCCCCCGCCCCCCCTCTCAGTGTTTCCAACACTCCCTATGGGAACTCTTTGTGCTATATGATTGGACCTCCCTTGTACAAGGAGAGAATTTCAAGAAGGAGAGCTGAGGGTTACATCAAATCCTTCAGGAGGAGCATATAGATGCTTTCTTCACAAGCAGGGGATATCATATCCTAGGTGAGATTTGGCTAGCTCATCTTTGTTGATAGACATGTAGCTTAGAATTTGTCATGGCCTAGGATTGAGGGAAAATACCAATGAAACTCCACTTCTATCTCTATCAATTATTTTTGAAATTCACACAATATTTCACATGCACTATCACCATGAGATATCTTCGTGTAGGAAAAATAAGATGTTGCAAGCCATGGGGAAGCTTCACACTTCCAACTTAAATTTTCTATGAGGGAACAATGCTAATCATTTGGGTCCATGTAGCTTAAAAAAGGACCTCAAACTTTTGCATAACATTTTTTCATGCAACACAGAGTGCTTTATAGAGACTTCTCTGAAAGCTTATTTTCCAAAGAGAGCACTAACTTTGGCGATAGTGAACTTGGCCCCATTAGGTATGCTAGAAAAAATATTGATCCCTAAGAGGCTCAATCCTAAATAAGGCCAGTTGGAAAGCTCTGCATATGAGGGACCTAGTGCGCTACTCAGAGAAACCTCCAATATTTCAAAATCCTTCTCTTTGTTCCTTAGACTGATAAAAGGGTAAATTAACAAAGAAAAAAGGAATCTATTCTACAAGGAAATTCGCCAAGGTTTTCTCAACATCTTTTAGGCTCATAGAGAAACCTCAAAAAAACTTTGGAATTCATCTCTAGGGTGCCTACCCTAAAAGCTAGACATTGTGCAAGTGCAAGGTTCTTAATGAGGGAAAGTGGATACACGCATGTGTGAAACTTGCACAAGTGAGAGACAGTGTAGGTAGTAGCTCAGGTCTAGAATAAAACTGCCATTGCCAGAGGTCCATTATGAGTACGCATGCTTTATTGGCTTAATATTTCCATTATGAGTACGCATGCTTTATTGGCTTAATATTTAGGGATGTGGACCTTATATGGCATAGTCCATAATTTAAACAAAAAACTAATGGAAGATAAGAAAATTTGCATGGTCCATTACATTCCCACACAAACAAAGTATGTAAAGGCTAATGTTTGCAAAGTGGGCTGAGTGTAACGAGGATCAACATAGTACACCTTGGTTAACAAGAAGAGAAAGGAGAAAAAGACATAGTGTCAAAACCTTATTAAGAGTAAACATACCAAGGCTAGAAGCTAAGCCACAGATTGTAGAGACCACAACATATATACATGAATAATAAAAAATTAAAGAAGATCCCTCTATATTGCAAGAAAATTTGTAGATGATGAACTAACACAATGCCCATATATACATAGAAATATATATGTAGATTTCTCTTTATTTTTACAAACATTGGGGGTTTAAATAAGTCCTCTCCTCCTTGGTTCTAAACGGGGTGCACCTTTTGTTATCCAACATGATTAACTAAAAAGGTGACATATACAAGCCTTTACAAATTGACCGATGATAGGTGTCACAGGTTGGCCATGTTATTTTTTTGGCTTTTCACTAATATGGGGATGATAGTGGTTCTCTACTTCCATTCGAGTCATCATTTTCCAAATCCAAAAAGATTTTAGAGGGATTCTCTCTCTTTATGTAGCCACATGAAGATGGTGTGTTGAGTAATGGGCCCCAAACTTTGTGTTTGAAATGGGCACAATAATGTAGGACATGTGTTAGCTTGGTGAGAGTTTTTGATGGTTGCTTGTTTAAGCTTCTTCATAGGTACATGGTGGTGCCACCTATCAGGGAAGATAGTAGTGAGTGGGGGCCAAAAGTATTTTTCAGGACTACATGGGGATCTTATGCTTGCAGGTCGACCATTGCAATATAGTTTACAAGTTCGTTGTTCATGATTTCAATCATTTATATGTTTTGGGTGAGCTCATGACTTTGTTTCCCTCTTTGAGAAAATAATGATATGTTGTAAACTCCACTTCTCATCACCCCAACACTTAAAAAATTCATTAAAATTATTTTCTTGCAATATTGTTCAATTAGTTTTCCTAGATTTTAGGTACAAGAGGTAAACTAGCAATAAGGGGTAAATTTATCCATTTATTCAAACTCGTGCTTGATGAGTTTTCTATTGTTAAAGGTGGCCTATTTTTTTAAACTAACACATAGGTATACAATACACTAGTATTGGGATACATTATGTAAAGGGCATGGTTTGCATAAGGGAAATTTTTTCATCATTGTGTAGTGAATCAAATTGGGACCTCGGGGAAACACAACTTGGTCTTGTAGAGCTAGAAGAAAAGAAGGTATTAGCCAACTTAATAATTGGTCCTAACTTACCTAATCTGGACACATTTTGTGATATTCTTTGTGGGTTCAACACATGTGGCAGTTAGGAGACTATCAAGCCTTATAAGTATGGGGTCTACAACTTAGATTACTAATAGGTACCATGTCAAATGGTTCAAAGTAATCTCCCATTCCTTAAGAATACTCCCAAGTACCCTTTTATACTTGACATAATCCACCTCTTTCAAGGGGATCCTCAACCTGTATTTCCCTTCAGTCTTGAACCCCTCTCCATCAACCAATCATGTAAGAATCCATGTCCTCCTCTCATCCCTTTAAGGGTCTCAACCTATATGAGCTTTTAATATTTCTATGAATAGTCTTAACCATCTAATTCATAGCTAAAATATATAAATGGAATTCAATCTTAAGCTATTTTAAGAATATCCTTATATAGAACTTTATGCTACTATGAATGCATTCACATACCTTATAATCCAAAAAATTTGAGCACAACCACCATAGAGTTGGTGTAACAATGCTAAGTACATGAGATAACTGGTTTTTTATTAAGGAAAAAGAAGGTTTTGAAGGGACCCAAAACCCTTTACAAAGAAGTTACAAAAGATATAATCATTGAGTTCCACAAAGCCAAACATACCAAAAAAGCAATAGGGCTAAAAATAGAGAACAAGGAAAGACCCACCCCCAACCCAATAGAAAGCTAGCAAACAACCAGTCTAAACAACCTACATCAAAAAACAAAAAGAGAGCTAACCCATATTCTTAAGGGTCTCAACGATCTCTTTTTCCATCTATTCTATCCTCTGAGAAGTCTCTTTAAAATCAATAATATCTAGAGGTACGAAAGAAGATTTTTTTTTTGTACTGGCTCTCATCCTCTTACTTGGACCAACAACTTCATTGTAGGAAATATCCTTATCCTTCTCAAGATCCACAATGTTCATGTCCTGATGAAGGATCCTGAGGTGAGACACCAAAGTCTTCATATTATCAGTAGAGGACTTGACCACCTTATAACTCTATTACATTATCTTGAGTAGGGTGGAATCACACTTATTCATCTTCTATTTCATGTCTTTTAAATTTTTATCAAACATTTCCCTAGCCTTCTCAATCACTTCCACATTATTTTTTAAACAATTGGTGATCACCTTCTTTTATTTATCCCTCCAAAATGCATAGGCACTGGGCTCTAGGGATACATTCTTTGCCTCAATAGAAGTAATAGAATCATCATGAATAGTACCCTCCTTAGCCGGCATGATTTCAAACTTAGAAGAAAGGGAATGATACTTTAGGAAGATATGGTTGATTTCATGGAAAATCCGCCTAACTTATTTGAAGAAATTCACCAAATTGTTCTTCGTCGTCTCCAAAACACCAAAATTGATCTCCATCTTAGGATAAAAATATTGGGAGTCAAAGTCCTTAGGTGTAGCAAGGTAAATATCCTCTTTCTCATTCAGGGCACCATCATGTTCTTGAGAACTGCCATAATCCACAAGGATAGGAATTGTATTCTGCCTAGTTTCCATATTGGCATAATTTCCCCTAGTAGCTAGGAACTCTTTTTCCTTACCACCTTTAGAAACTACACTCTTAGCTAGAGTGGGAGATGAAACATCATCTTTAAAAATGCCTATCCCTTTTGAAGTATCTCTAGGCCATTTCTTTTTGCTACTAGGAAGAACATTTTTGGAAGGGAGGGAGGAAGAAACATTCTTCTCAATAGAAAATTTCCCTTTATCTAGCACAGTAGAAACCTTCCTAGGAGTAAAATTCATTTTTTTCACTAGAGGGGAAGGGACATCATCCTCATCCTCTTCTGTTACCCAACTCATTTTTACACAATCACCCTTCTTCGTCGAGACTTTCCTTTTTTTTGCATAGAAGGCCCCTTCCTAGGGGTAAATTTAGTTTTTTTCACCAGAGGAGAAGGGACTAATGACCTTATGGAAAGACATGTTGTCAATTAGTGCCAAAATACTTAGTCATCATAGAGATTTGACCGAGCTAGCAGCTTGAAGTGCAACCTGAGCAGTTATAGTGTAACCCGAGTAGTGACAGTGTCGACCGAGCAGACAGTGGTAATTGATATTACTCGAGTGATCAATACGACCCGAGTACACAATGTATCCCAAGAGCCAGAGTTTAGTATGTTTCCTGAGTGAACGCATATTTCTTGAGTGCCAGTATATCACCCAAGGGGATTACTGGACCCAAGTAACAGTTTTGGGCTGACTTAGCTTATATTGTTTGATATTCATTTATCTTATGGAAGCCGACTTACAAAAGTACTTGATTTGGATAAGGTATAAATGTAAGGTATTTTGTTTACCCAAATGTATGTGAAATAAGTGTATATGTGAATATGAAGTGGCTGACTGATTAAGAGGCTACAACAGTATAAGGAACAATAGAGACTCATCCATCACAGTCAGGTGATTATTTTTTATATCATTGGATATATACACCAAATCAGAGTTGCATTGAAGATCATCTACTAGTTCATCCTAATAGGTGCATCAACAAAATCCTCTAACAAGGTGGACTTAACAATCCTTTACAAATCTCCTAAAAGAGCTGCATATTTAATTATCTTGTACTAAATCCTTTCACAAGCTGGACCTAACAGTCCTTATTGCTCCTAACAGGGCAGGCCATTAGAAGTGGTCAATTCTAAGCTTTAACATGCTAAATTTATACTGCATTAATAAATCTTGTGGGTACCATCCCCACCCTAATTTTACTTTCTATTTGGAAGGTTTATGGGTAACCAAATATGTTATCAAGTGTTTTGGATGTTTATTACTTTTTTGTTTCGTGCATGCAAGTAGATTAGATAATCTAATAAAGGACAAAAGAGATTAAGTTTTATTGGTTCCTGATTCACCCACCCCCCCCCCTCTCAGTGACCTAGCCTCAATATATTTCTAACAATTGGTATCAGAGCTAAAGGTTCTCTTAACAAAAATTTAACATCTTGAACAAAGGTTAGAGGCAATATAAATGTACAGACTAGAGAAAGCCATTGAAAATGAAAAGATAGATCTACAAGTGGCCATGGATAAGATCAAAAAAATCAAGGAGCAACTCTCTCTTTCCCTGAAAAGAAGAAAATATTTAGCAGTCTAGATGAATGATAAAAGTTACATAGAAGAAAGAATTGAATACTTATGCAAAGAAAGAAGTTTTGAAGAAGCTGATGCAGCAATTGAAGACCTACTTGTGGGTGTGTGCACCAAGTTGTGGACCAAAAAGGGGGGTATAAGTGGACACATTTTTTTTTAAATCGGGTAAACCTGATCTTGGAACAAGCGTTTGAGGCTCATGCACTCAAAATAAGAAGATGTGTAGAAAATAAAAATTGTAGTAATCTGAATCTAGTTTCTAAAACACTAATTTTGTTTAAAAACTGATAATATTAAGAGGGTCAAACATCGCGCGCATGAAAACATGTTCCTAAATTTTTTGTAAAAACATAACATAGCTGTTTCCGTGTGCGGTACAAAAGATATAGTTATATTTATTATTTTTTAAATCCATTTGGTAGGATGATAGGTAAGAGTGAGACCTATAAGTTGTGTATTTTTTGTAATTTTCTGATCAGTATTTTTTTTCTGTGATTGTTTGAAGTGATCGCATCCTGAAAATTTGGTACATGTCCATGCACTGGGCATAACTTGCATCAAATTAATCGAAAATGAATTTTTTCTTTTAAAAAGTGTATAGAATCAAGTGTAGAAAAATAATATGTAATTTATTTTTAATTTGATTAGTTATATAAAAAGTTATTAAAAAATGGTAGACATATGTTTGTGAGGACAATCAGGACACTGGTAAAGAAAATTAAAGTTTACTATGCTAATGTTGTCCAAAAATAGAAAAAATCATATGGTTAGAAAGCTAAGAAGACATATGAGATTATGGTGAAAATTATAAAGCTACCCAGTTGATAAATTGCAAACTTGATGAAGATAATGTTTAGAATTCATCTTACAAGATGAAAATTTCCTAAAAGAACAAAAATGGAGGGAAAATGAGCCTCCAAGCCTTTGGGTCATTTTCCAAAGCTCTTCCCAAGCCATAACCCGATTGGATTTCTAAATTTCAAATAACCCCATCGGGTTATGAAAAGCATAAAGTACTTCAAAACCCAATCGGGTTTTAAAGAAGTAAAACTTATGCATTTTATTCTCCATAACCTAATCAGGTTTTGAAGAAATTAAAATAGGCTTTGTTTTGGAAGCCATAACTTCCACATACACAGTCCAATTAACTCCATTCAAAAAGCATAGGAAATATCTTGAGACGATCTAACAAATTATTAACCTATGATCATTTTTAGTCATCATCATTTCTTCTGCCATCCATTTGAATCAAGTAAGGTATAAAATAAGGAGAGAGAGAGAGAGAGAGAGAGAGAGAGAGCATACTGATTTACCTATACTTTGCATGTATCGGCAATAATGAGTACCTATTTTATACCTTACTTGATTCAAATGAATGGGAGATAAAATTTTGATGACTAGATATGATTGTAGGTTAATCATATGTTAAATCCTCTCAAGATCTTTCCTACGCTTTTTGAACGACGTCAATTGGACTCCATATGTGGAAGTTATGGCTTCTAGAGAAAAGCCTATTTTAATTTATTCAAAACCCGATCGGGTACTTATGGAGAATAAATGTATAATTTTTAATTCTTCAAAACCCGATCGGGTTTTGAAGTACTTTTTGATTTTCAGAACCCGATTGGGTTCTGAGACA
Source organism: Thuja plicata (assembly GCA_018584345.1). Classification (NCBI taxonomy): domain Eukaryota; kingdom Viridiplantae; phylum Streptophyta; class Pinopsida; order Cupressales; family Cupressaceae; genus Thuja; species Thuja plicata. The sequence goes on from MU223308.1 coordinate 1,633,652, forward strand.
AATTATGTTTTTTAATTATATATTCTAGGCTTGTTTACCAAGCCGAGAATAATTTCAAATTTTCAATAACTAGATCGTGTTATATGAAATTTGAATTTTTTTTAAAGATGTGTCCAAATTTTTGGTCCACAACTTGGTGCACATACCCTTGTAAAGAATCTCAATTTACATAAAGAATTCAAAAAGTTGAAAAGAGAACAAGAAATTCATTCAGTCAGAATATGTGAAGTCATGGAACAAAAGAATCAAGCAGAAAATGACAAAGAAATGGTACAAGAAGATAAAAGATTGCTAAGTACAAGATTAGAAGAAAAAGAAAATGAAATCCATCATTTGTCACTTCAGCAAGCAGATATGATAAATCAACTCAATAATGCAAATCAAGAAGTTATCAATCGGAGGACAGAAAATGAAAGACTGCAGAATGATCTCAATACTGAAAAGAAAACCAATGAGAGTATGATGAATTCACAGGTAAGCATGGATCAGTTAACAAAGAAAACACAACTTAGACATAATTAACATACTAGATTAGGTTATACTAAACAAGGTGAATCCTCACAGCAAGGAACTCAAAAGAACAAAAAACCTACTTGTAATCATTGTGGCAAGTTAGGGCACACAACAAATAAGTTTTGGAGCAATGGAAAATCAAAGTTTAATGGTAAATGCTATAGATGAAACAAACATGGACATAGGAAAGTGAATGCACTAAGAAACCTAAGTTTGAAGGAAAATGTTTTAATTGTAACAAACAATGTCACAAATCTTTCGGGTGTAGAACTAAGAAATGGAACCCTGCTGAATAACTAGCTAAATAAATTTTTGGTTGGGATTACAACACATGGAGCAGATGTTGTCACTATGGTGAATATGGGCATATTGGTGCAAATTGTGCAAAGAATCACCTCAGAAAAAGGAATCCTACTAAGAGATGTTATGTGTGTAAAAAACTCAGTCATCTAAGAAAGAATTGCATGAACAGATAAAAATTAGATACCGGTTTCGAGAAAGGAAAAGAAAAAGTTTCTAAAATTAGAACTCAGATGAGTCAACCGTGGGTAAGGAAATCTCTTGAGAGTTCAGATAAAAACAATGAAGGATTGAATGGCACCAAAAGTAGTGAGTTGGGTAGATCTACCATCTCTGAATAAATATGCAAAGAGACAACTGGAACTGTGCATACAAGCCATCATACACAATTTCCAAACATGCTAGCAAGTCCAAATCAGCATATTGATGCACTAGGACACATTATAGTTTTAACCAAGTCAAGATCTCAATTACATCTGAGTTACATAGGCTTAACTGAGATAAGTCAGGTTGTATGGTTTTGAGGATGCAGAAGTTAGTTTTTGCCAAGCTATTCCAGCTACCATATACTGAGCATTTAATGAAAACTCAAGGGTAAAATATCTTATAAAAGATGTATTGGAAAGTTTATTGTTTACAAATTTTTCAGTTTGTAGAGTGATTTAGAGCCTTAAGAGACTCAAAGAGAATTTGTGTTTGAAAGCTTTAAGTTGAAAAGCTTTATCAAACCTCCGAACATTATGGCATCTACATCCAACAACAAGGTTAAGAAAGCATCTAAGATGTTGGTGAGGAATGTTGTCTCCAAACCTCCAAAGTTTAAGCTTCAAATGGCGATTGTAGAGGAGATAGATCTGATGGGAGCTCATTCCCTAATTCCTCTGAAGGTACTATTGATCAACGAGATCCGAGCCTTCTATCATTGCACCATTCAATAGCTAGGTACATTGGAAATGAATAAATCATATGAGAAAATCTGTGAAGCCAGGAATCTGAAGCCAGAACATAAACATCTTGAAGTCAAGGGTTTGACTGCTATCATGCATATGCCATAGAACTTTCAAATTAAGTGGATTAGGTTTTTTTGGAGCTGTGTTCATGACATGCATCTATGGATGGAGCAACCAGTGAAGATCACCAAGACAATGGTACACTGTGTTATAGGGTATCCTATTCTTGACAAGTCTAAAGCTACCAAAACCCTACCCCAGGATGACCTAACTAAGAAGACTCTTGCCGAGTGGGACATTAGAGGCATGAGATTAAATGGAGTTATAGAAGTGGAATTAAATTTTGGAATTCATGTAATTGCGCACAAAATCTATAGTTCTATCCGACCAAACAATGTACCATGTGAGGCTATGGACTTGGCATACAAAGTGGTCAAGGACAACCTGTTGACGGGACTTTGTGACCGGGTCCGCCTACAGAGGTAAGTTATCACCGGGTATTGGAGTACTAGCCAACTTTGCCTGTAAAGGTTGTCTAGGGAAATGAGATTTCCCAAGCCTCCAAGCATGTGAGAGTCGGGTCTCGACGGTGCGGGGCTCGGTTGGGAGATGTGACTATTTTGTTTGAGGGGGATAGCTGGTTATCTTAAATCATCTTCTCCGGGGATTCAAGTGAGTGGGGTTTCCTGCAAGCACTCATTTACTTACCAAATAAACTTCAAAAGATACTACAGAGTTAGAAGTATTTCATCTACCTATAGTTATACTGAACATTCAAAACATCAACAATGCTCTAACACACTACACTAAATACCAAAGAAATATAAAACCATCAGCTCATATTAGATTAGTAGCAGAGGAAAAGAAGGTCGTTAATCTACTTAAAACATTAGAGCAAAGGACATAAAGAATGCAAAGCATAAAATACCGTTAACCAGAGATCAGAATGCCAACAACTTCATTGATAGAACTCTTCCTTCTTTATTAACATGTCTTCAGGCAAGCACTGGTGCATGGTACAATGATGGCTCCAGGGGAGCATTTAACTACTGAAGGCTTAGAAACTATGGAGCATTGAGCTCTACAACTAAGAACTGAGAAAACCAAATTGTTATTAACTATGGACTGCAAAATCATCAATTTTGTCGACCCCTAGAATGAGGCCAGACTTATTATTTATACACATCACTTGACCTAAAACTTAACCTAACTTATCTTGCACTTTACAATATAATATTATTTTTTGGTGGCCGGTACTACCTGCACCACGCTACAAAAGACCTCAAGACAGAAAAGGTATGGCATGTCAAAGGAATAAGAAAAGAAAAGAGGAGTAGGAGAATTGTCCTCGAGAAGAGGGCTGGTAGAAGAAAGAAGAAATTCAATCCCCTGAGGATCGAGGTTACATGCCTCATAAATGGGAGGGAGGCTTACTGTCTCCGATGTGCCAGGTGTAGTGTTGAAGTGACACCTTGGGAAGACCATCTGTCAGAACCTTCTTGTCGAGTCGACGTGCCATGTTGCGGTTACCTACCTTCTGAAAACCTTTATTAACTTCCTTGAAAGTGACCGGTCGGCCTTGGGAATAGAGACACGGGTCACTTAAAGAATACACAAATATAGGATCTGGAGTTCTGGGATCTGGGAACTTACGTTCTGAAAGAATGAATAAATACAAAAATATATCCCATGACGAGATTCTCTGGGCTCTAGAAAACTTTATTACTCATGATTTTTCCCAAGCTTCCAACACTTGGCCTATGCTTTCTTCATCTACATCTTTGATGCTGTCCCACTGACTGCGGACAACCTCCAATTCTTTCTGAACATCTTTAGCCCCACTCCAGAATTCATCCACCATTTTGATGGCATCATGTGATTGGATCATTGTCTTTGACAATCTAGATAACCTCCCATGGTCAAAATCTCTGGCAGGTAGATACAGGGACTTCATCCGCTCATTGAACTTGCTGAGGACATAGTCCTTTAGAGTACACATCCCAGTGGTGAAGGGATCAACTTGTGATACTCCAACCATGAATGCCTTAAACAGACCCAAGGGGCATTGGGTAGTTGTCACCTTCTCTTTCAAGGCCTTAACTATCCTTGCATACCTTACCCCTGAGGACAAGTCTGGAGTATTGGGCCTCGAGGGAGTCATATGATTCGTCTCCCAAAATTCCCTCCTCTGTGGTGACTTCTTCACCTATGTTGCGGATCTCTTCCAACCCGACCTTCCATTTTTCATACTTCACCAAATCTTTCTCCCATATAATAGCGGAGCCCTTTGCCTGGTTGAGAAGAACATCGACCCGATAAAGGTTTGGGAGAGACGCCGCCAGAAATTATCTCATGGTGGTCACTTGCTTGGCTGCCCACCTATCTACAACTTGTGCTTTCCTTTTCATATTCACAAAGAGTCCATGTCACCCTGCGCAAGGGGCAATCTAGAAGAAGGGATTCTGGGGTGGGCCTCAGATAGAGGCTGTGAAAGTTCTGCCAGAAGCACAAGGAGATTGCCATTTGTTTCTCTTTCCTCCTTCAGCTTCTGGCCTTGCTTGATGTACCTGGCCTCTATTACTTTGGTGGCTTCTTTCAGTAGATCCAGCTCACCCTGTTTGTTTCTCCTCCCCAACTCTACTTCTGTTATGGTGTAATCCTTGGGCCTTATGATCGCTACCTCTGCATCTATTGGGGGTGTCATGATGGTCACGACTGTACTACCTGTCAGGCTGGTCTGGAGAGTATGGATAGTCTATGCTTTCTTGGGCTTTTTAGCCTCTGCATTTCTGGCCATCATCTCAGCCAATGAGAGTGTAATGCCTGAGGTTGCCACTAGGGTCTTCCTTTTCTTTGATTCAATCAGCCATTGGGGTGGCTGGGGTGGCTTCGCCATTAAGACCTATTCATTGGGATTCCTTTCAAAATTTATTGGCATGTTCCCAGAGTGTTCATTATGTTTAGGCTCTTTCTCTGCCTCTCATTCTGGTTCCTCTTGTTCTGGTTCTTTTTCTTTTTCCTATTCTCCAGAACCTTTGACATTTTTCACCATACTGGCGTCTTCTATCGTGCTATCTAGGACATTTTCTCCGGTTTCTATATCATCTATATTTTCAAGGACCTCGTCCCTCCTGGTGTCAGCTGTTTCTATATTTTCATTAACCGGGGGCCTCTTGGTCAACCTATTGTTGCTATTCTTGGGCCTCATCAACCTCATCTGTTGGGATATTCTCTTCCACCGGAACATCCTCTAGAGGTGGGTGGGGTTTCTGGCTGAAATTTAGCAAGGAGACTGATGTTACTACTTCACTGAATGTGCTTGGGGCCACTTGATCACCCAAAGTAACCAAAGGTGTCTGGAGCGTGATGGTTGAGGGTACGATTGATCCCATGGGTCCAGGTTCCCCGACCATTAGTTTCTCATCTATATGTTGCCTTGGTGTGTTCTTGGTCCCTTCGACCAGTATCTTCTCCTTCTCAGGCCCCATTTGTACTTCTTCCCGAGTCTCTTGCTTTCATGTATCCTTTTCTTCCAGGATTTCCTTCTCTATGGGAGCCTTTTCTTTGGCCTGAGCAGTCATCTCCTCCACCGCATGACCTATGCCCTGTTGGAGTTCCATGAGTTCTTCTACTGATAAAGTGTCGTCAAAATTGTCATGCAAGGGCAAGGAGTCTGAAATATCCTCCAATTCGGGAGAATCTAAACTGACATACACCGGGGGCATCTCCGATATACCGGGATTGGCAATTGTGCTTGGTGTTGGGGTCACCTTTTTCTTTTTCTTTCTTACTAGCGGAGCCCTGGTGTCGAGAATACTAGTAGATTCCACCTCAGTAAAAGTTTGTCTGCTCATCATGGTTGCCAACAACGGGGTTCCTGCCAGGTGAGAAGATGCCATTGGAGCTACAAGGAGGCCAGAAGATACCAGCATACTTATTCGCTGGCTGGCCAGCTTTGACCCCTCTATTTATTGATGTAACTATGCCATTAGAAGGGTGGGGACTTGTGGGGGCACTTTGAGAGCTGGGACACCCTCCTTCTCTTTCCCTTTACTCATGCTTGGTTTAGCAGCTGTGGATGATGAAGGTCTGACACTGGCTGAAGAGGGAGTTGCTCGCTTGATTGTTGGTTTCTTTCAGGCACTTTTATGACATGCCCGAGCAAAATGCTAGTGACTTTCTTCTATAATGGGGTGACATACCCCTTCAATTTTTAGGTCCTCAGGGGTGACCCAGTCCACCAGAGGAAGATCTAGCTTGTCTAGCCCTTGTTCTTTATATGCTGGATTGGCCCGTCATCTTTGAAGCCCTTCGAGAAAGTCTGAAGGTCGAGTGCTGTCATGAGCCCTTTACTCATCCTGGAATGTTGTCAGGCCCAGAGATCAAAACTGTCTTGGCAGTCTACCCAAAAGCCCTCAATATCTACTTCGTGGGATCAGGATGCTCGGGGAAGTGCTGGGGCAATCTTGCCGAGGGGATCATAATTTTTTTGGGCGTGGTGGAATTCCACCAGCCCCAAGTTCTTCAATTCATTATTTGCCTCCCAGGCTACGGTGAGGCTGCATGTATAACTCCCGCATGAGAAAGGGAATGGAATGTTGATGACCTTCTTCAATGTAAAGAGGGCATGCAGATCCATCATTTTCCAACAGAACTCTAAAAGAATAATGCTATCCCTGCAATACCGAGGCAGAAGATGGGGCTTCCCATTGAAGCATGTCACCCGAATGTAGGTGTGATGTTGGAACTGGATGAAATAGCGGCTGTAGGAGCAAACCAGAGTCATTGTCACTTGTGACAGTCTGTACCTGAAATCCTAAGTAAGTGTTAGAATTTTTTTGTAAATGAAAGCATCGTTTACTTGGCAGAAATTTGGGAAACTGAGTTCCCATTACACTTGGGAATAATGGTCCCATGGTGCCATTTGGCCCAGCCCATTTCCAAGCTCTCCAACTATGCCCAAACTCAGAAAAGCTAGCCTTTGTTATGCTATTGCCCATAGCACGTATGATGTCATATAAAATTTGGAATTTTGTGCAATGCTCTTCAGCTGCTTGTCTACGTTATTGGATATGAGAGCCACCTAGTTGAAAGTATGGTTGCGAGTGGTGATGCAGTACAGAAAGTAGTACATCCATGCTGAGAAATCCTGGGCATGGGGAAATCCAAAAATCTTGCATAGAAATACAATTCCCACTTGGATGGGCTCTTTGAATTCCCCGCAGGGAATTTTCAACTTCATTCTTTTGTAATCCCTCTTTGGGAATTTTAGCCAGTGGCTATTGATATGTTGTCGAGAAATAATCTCAGTACCTTTGAACTCCTGTAATGTCTAGAGTCGATTCCAGATAATGGATCCATTGAATTGTGGGATCCCCTGCCTCGAGGAGAAATTTCCCACATCCAAGGTGACCATTGTTACTGGGTACTATAGTGGTCAGGGATCCAAAAGTAAGACGGTCCATGTTGGTGCATTGTATAGTGTTTCCAATTGGAGTATTAACTCTGGTGATTGCACTGAACAGGGGAAGTTAGCTGCCTTAATGATACCAAAGGTGGCGATCTGAGGTACCAGGTTATCTCCAGTGGCTGATCATTTATAGATCGCTTGAATCAAGCCTGGCATTTCTGCCCAAGGTCCAGGCCCTGTGTCTATTATCTCTTGAACTCTAGACTCTATTTTTGACCCCACAATGACACCGTCCTTGGGATATTTAGAGGTCAAGGGAAGCTTTTCCAATAACCTCTCGGCCTTGGTCTTGGTGGCCGCTCGGGTGGAAGTGGTAGGTAACTCCGTGCTGGAAGGAGGGGTGATTACTTCAGACATCTTTGTTCAACTCATCCACAACCTACAAGATCAGAGAACTGTTAGAACATAATAGATATAAAGAATATTAGAACTCCAGGGAAATTGTCACCACCCTACATTTGTTCAACAAGTGTTAGCATACATCAAAAGTGCCATAATACTTGTAGTAAAATGTGAATATGATTCTAGGGTAAATCGAACCAAATGACAAGGGGGAAACACGGGACAAGGAATTACTTAGGGCCCAGATCCCATAAAATCTAGTTGTTTCCATGCCAATGTGACCAGTAAGAAACTGCATTGGGCTGACGTGGGTTGGCATGTGGTCATGTGGCAGGCGACATAAGAGCATTAATGGCAACAAATGGGCTGACACGGGGGAAATAAATACCAGATGGGACACGATTTGAATGCCCGCTCATGGGAAATTAATCCCACCATTAAGGTGATGAGATGGAGGAGAGAGACAACTGCCATGGCTCGAACCAATGAGGTGCCGAGTTTGAATCTTGGCGACTCCATCTCAACAAGCTCGGTCTCATGGATAAAGATGCAATGACAGAGCGCGAGAAACTCGTGAGCTCAGAAGGATATATAAGGTATATACACACATAGAGAGCTAAAACATATATACACATGATATACAAGAAATATATAGCATTTATAGATTTATACAACTACGCACATAAATACACGAGCTAACTAAGGCAACACACACCAAAAACACTAGTCTACAGCTGCGTAGAAGGCAAACAACCTTCTTGCAGGACCAACCCACCAACGGGAGGTGAACCATAAAAAGAACATGAAAGCAAACCAGTGAACAAAATGCAGACCAAAAGAGCAAAGGGAAACAAAAAGGAAACACAAAAATAGTAGGGAAACTAGAAGACCTACCTAAAATTCGAAGAAGGGCAGGGAAAGAGCACATACCAGGAGCACGTCTGTGATGAACTCTACCTTCAACTAATCACTAACAGGGACCTTGAATCATTGAAAAATAACCCACTAAGCGCAGAGTGATCACAGCCTAATCACAATTTGGTTACCTAAGGATCACTCTGAATGCACAAGTGTTTAATCATGGTAACTATAAAAGTGGCATGTAATTCTTATTTATACCTAAGGTAAAATAAAGTTACCTTTCTTTTCCCGCAAACTTCAGAATAGGAAAACCTCCAGACTCTGGGCCCGGTGATTCCATGCCATCATGCCTTCTCACAAGGAGAAGACATCATGGCAGAGAATCCCGAAGTCTGGAATCTATCTCTGGAAAGAACAAAGTACAGGACAAGGTCCTGGATACACGAAAGAAAAAAAGCAGAAAGAAAACAAACCTCGTGGGAGGGAAAAACCAGAGAAGAAAATAAAGAAAATAAAAGACAAGGCAAACAAGGCAAGAGCCAAAAAGTGAAAAGAGGGGACCCAACATTTTGCATCCAAAATGTAGGGACGGGTATGCAGGGCATAACAAATGATGACTATCTGGGATGAATGCCTTTGTGCATTTGATAACTGTAGAATCTCTGGTTAGCAGAACCAGAACAAATTGTTACTCGGGGCATCCTTCTTGCAAGGCGCAAAGCATCTGATGCAATCCAGGGCATACATGATTCAGTCCTTGGTCTTTCGTCAGTTGTGAAGTGTGTGCTTTGAAGGAAAGTCAAGCCGATGACCTATGGGAGAAGTAGAGAAGAGGCACTAGATTTATCAATCCAAAGTCATCAATTTTTCTCGTTTCCCCTGAATACCAAAGTTTTTACATCCCATCTTCTTTCCTTTTCATTTTATTCTTTTCTGGATGGGAGGGCGATACTTCTTTCACCATTAAGCTTAAGCTTAGCTAAATTCAATAGTGGTACTTCTTTCACCCTTCCATCCACCATAATTTGCTAAATAGGGTAGAAAACTCTCGACCTAAAAGAATTTTAAAAGTGTGGACTTGGGCCAACAAACTAGTGCGGCTGATCTACTCTCAGTGTGTTCGAGTACTTGTTCCCTTTGATTTTGAGTTAACTAATTATCAAAATTCTTGGGATGAATATGATGAAGATTACTCATAGCTTGTTACCAAACTTACAAGATGACTCTGAAGACTGGACCAATTCCACTATGCTAACAATAGATTCCAAGTTCACCGTAATATGAAAGGTATCATCCCAGTGACTAGATTTTATGCAAAGCATACCAGCCTACAAAAGGGAAAGCAAAACACTAGGAACCCAAAAAGAAAACAAAGGAAACAAAGAAAACAAAAAAAAAAAGAAAACCAGGACAGTCCTGAGGATAGCCGACACTTATTTACAAGGCACCCCAAACAGGGTACTGGGAAATGAATATTTACAAGCAAGAAGATTTACACATAATACAACTCTGGACCAACTTGCCTCATTCAAAATAATGTTTGAGAAACTGTCCATTGACGGGAAATGGGATGGGTTCCCCGGTCATGGTATTGAGGTGGTAGGTGTTTGCCTTGTAGATTTTTTAGATCAAATAGGGTCTGAGCCAGAGCCGTTGGAATTTGGTGTGCTTTCCCTTCTTTTCCTGGGCCTTATCCCACAAGAGGACCAAGTCCAGAATCTGAAAGGCCTTATACTGGGCCCTCCGGTCAAACCATCATTTCACTACTACTTAGTGATGTGAAAAATGTTCAAGGGCCGTGTCTCTTTGTTCTTCCATCCGTAGCAGGTTTAGGAGCTGAACCTCTACAACATTGTCCCGGTTGTTGAATTCCCGCATAAACTGTAAAACTAGGATCTATATGTTAATGGGAAACACTGGGTTTTGGCCGTAAACTAGATGGAATGGGGATGTCCCCAAGGCAGCCTTAACTCAAATGTTATCTGCCCAGAGGGTGAATCCCAGCTTTTTGTGCCAGTCCCGAGGATTCTGTTCTAACAGATGTTTGATCACTTCAAGCAAATTTTTGTTGGTTGATTCAGCAACACCATTCCCCTGGGGGTAATAGTTGCTAGAAAAATTTAGAGTGATCTTCCAGTCATAGGTCCATTCAAGTAATTGTGCTAAAGAAAATTCCAGACCATTGTCACACACTATATCGAAGGGCATTCCAAATCTCGTGATGATGTTTTCTTCCAAGAATTTTATAACTACGTCTGTCGTATTATTTTTGCAAGGTATCGCTTCGGACCACCAGGTGCAGTAATCAGTAGCTGTCAAGATGTATCGGTGGTTGGTAGACGAGTTGGGGTTGATTTCCTCAATAAATTTGAATTCCCATTGGTAAAAAGGTCTAGCTTCAAAAACTGGTTGTAAAGGCATAGCCGGGTTCCACTCATGATGTGTCACGGTTTGGCAAGTATGACACTTACAGACGTGAGTATAGACGTCTTTAAAGATACATGGCCAATAGTATCTAGCCTAGAGGATCTCATGGGTAGTGGCGTCAACTGAGCCATGCCCAGTTCCAAACTGCCTATGAAATTCTTTGATTATTTTTGCAGCTTGAACCCTGTGGTGACCAAATTGTGAAATAGTTCCTGCGAAAAAGCATGGCATTTTTTATCATGAAGTGTGCACTTTTCAACCACTGGGCACGACAGTTGTTTGGAGACAATCCCTCTGGGCATCGATTATTCAATAAAAAGTACACCAGGTCTGTGTACCATGGATCCTGAGTGATGGACTCCACTGTATACATCTGACATTCAATGTGGGGAGTCTCTTCTGCCATCACTCTACATAGTCCCTGGCCTCAGACTATTTTCATGGGTTGCATTTCTAAATTGTATTCCTGGATGATGGCCATCCATTTCCCCCATCTCTCACCCAACTCACTCTACATCAACAAAGATTTCACCGCTTGGTCTAGGATGATAACATGCACCTTACTCCAGAGAATATAATGCCAGAATTTCTTCACAGCGCGAACAAGAGCAAAGGCCTACTTTTCCAAGGATAAATACCAGAATTTGGCATTCTTGAAAGGGGAGCCCATGAAATCTATTATTCATTCTTCCCCTTCGACCTTTTGGGTCAATACTGCCATGGAAGAATGCGGTGAAGCAAAGGAATAGATATAAAAAGGGAGGGAATAGTATGGACTAGCTATAATTGGTGCCTCCGTTATCGTTTGCTTAATCAGGACGAACACCTACTTGGCTTTAGGACTCCACTCAATTTTGGTATCTTTCTTCATCATTTTGTTGAGTGGTTTCATGATCTCGGTGAATCTAGTGATGAACCACCCAACAAAGTTGATCTTTCCAAAGAAAGACCGCATTTCCTTCTTGCTACCGGGCATTTGTAGGTTTAGCAGCACTTCAACTCTCTCAGGGTCGATGGATATACCCTTCTTAGAGACAATATGCCCGAGAAACTTCCCTTCAGTGACCCCAAATATGCATTTCTTAGGGTTGAGGGATATTCCATACTAGCGACATCTCTCACAAATCTAGGTGAGGTGGGAAGAATGATCACTCCTGTCCCAGGAAAAGATGGTCAAATCATCCATGTAGATGATTATGGACCAGTTCACAAGGCCCTCAAATGCAATGTCCATAGCCTTTTGAAATGTGGCCCCTGCGTTAATCAAGCCAAAGGGCATTCTCTAGTATGAAAATATTCCCCACTTGGTGGTAAACATCGTTTTGTCTCTATCTTCAAACATAATCATGAATTGGTTATACCTAGAGTACCCATCTAAGAAGGACATCATTTGTGATCCATTCATGATTTGTAATACCTCATCCAACGAGGGGAGAGGATGATTGTCTTTCTTGGAGGCCTTGTTCAAATTTCAAAAATCCATGCAAAGGCGAATCTCGCCACTTTTCTTCTTCACAGGGACTAGGTTGGCCACCCATGTAGTATGCCAGATTAGAAATATTATCCAGGCTAACAATAGTTTTTGAACCTCCTGGTGGATCAGGGGTTCGATCAGTGGGTTGACCGGTCATTACTTTTATTGAAAGGGCTTAGCATCAAGTTTGAGTGGGATAGTATGAGTCATAATAGATGTATCGTATGTTTTTAGATCCTCATACCCCCATGCGATCACATAAATATATTCTCAGAGAACTGTGAGAATCTTCTCCTTCTCCTCAGGGGAGCAGGAGGTACCAATGTGTATCATTTTCACTTCACCGAGCTGGCCAATGTTCGCTTTCTCAAATTTCCCTCCCTCAAAGGAGGATGATATCTTTTCCTAGCCCCGAGGGTCTGAGTCAAAGATTCATTCAAGTGCAACCATCCCCTTTGGGATGGTTTTTGTTGGTAGGTCCATGATCCCATCATCTTCATTGCCCTGCCCAGTATCATCGTGATCTCTTTCTTCCACTATCTGGTCCTCAAAGACACCAACATTGGCCGTGAAGGCCAAGATATGTTGGTGGTCCTCAAAGACCTGAAAATGGGTGACATTATCTGAAATGGACGGGGTGGGGATCATCTCAACAAAAAATCTTTGGAGTCGTGAGCCGGCCATGGGCTCAAGTGTGCTGGCAGAAACAACAAGGGAATCCGGGACATAGTTTCATCTCCAGGGAATAAGATCGATGCCAAAGGCATCAAAATACTCAATAAGGCTCCATGCTCGGTTGTGGTATACAACCAGCCTCTTATCATGATAGGTGTATTGACTCCGGACTTGTTTGACAATCAACTCTGAATCACCCAGGGCCCGGAGGTGAGTGATTCCTTTCCTTAGTGCAAAAAGGAGTCCAAGGACCAAAGCCTCATACATTGTGATGTTTTTCATGTAGTTGAACTGCAGCCTATAGGACACGAGGAAGGATTTACCCCACGGGTTGATTAATTCCACTCCGGCCCCACAACCTTGTTTGGATCGGGACCTGTCAAACTTAAGGGTCCACAAGTCATTGTTTGTTATCTAGGGCTATGAAGACGAGGTGGGTTTTGAATTATTCTTGGGAGGGTTAGGAGGAGTTTCCTCCAGCACTGATTGCACGTGGGTGAGATTTGCCTCCGAAGGGGTTTGTGATTGGGATCCCCAGACACGTGACACCGAGGAGGCACCCTTAGTAAAAATACTGGGTTCTGGGGAATTGGGTGTGTGTTATTCCTTTCGGAGGGCATCGATGTGTCGGGTAGCAGTGGCCAGACAAGGTTCACACTCTACCTCCGAATGTTTTTGGCAATGTACTCGGCACCAAGTGTCAGACAAGAGTGTGGTGGGGGTCACTGCGGTGCCCTGAGAGTTAACCTCAACCCTCAATTTTTCTTCCAAGTCCTGGGTTCTCTGCAAAACTATGGTGTCTTCTCCCGGGGTGAAATCAAATGTTAAGATCTCAAGGGGTTGGTACACCCCAGGGGAAGTCTCAGAGAATAGGACCTCATTCACCCTCCCAACTTCAGTGACGGCCTATCTCATCTGGGGCTCACTTTGAACCCAGATCCTATTAGATTCCCCTTCCCAGGGGAGCCATAAGTGGGAGAAGTTGGTCAAAAAGTATCCATTCAGGGATTTGGACCAATTCTGACTTAGCAACATCCCATAAGTATCTAGGATGTCCACCACTTGGATGTCAATTGTGTTGGCTATTCTGGGGTCCTAGATGAGTTGAATCTGGACATTCTTTAGTTCACCCACCATTTTTATAGTAGTTTTATCCAGTTGGATTACTACACCATTAGATGGGGTGGGGAAAAATCTGAGCTTCTGGTATATAGATAAGGGCATGATATTGCCTGAAGCCCCAGAATCTACTAGGCAGTTGTGTATATTCTTTCATTGTATGTTCAATCCTAGCAAGAAGGGAGGATCTTTAGTGTTTCCCCAAAAGACAGCCGCGTTGGCATCTTCAAAAGAGACATTCTTGGGTGGGCGACTGATGGCTTTCAGGTTTCCCAAGAGCTTCATAAGGGACTTCTTCTACTCAAGACAGCTGAGTAAAACCTCCATCAAGGTCATGGAGGTGGTGGTATGTTCTAACGCCTTTGTGATATCAAACCTACCTCCTAAGAATTGGTGGCTTCCCTCGTTCGGGTCCTTAGCTTGGTTAGAGCCAGAACCTTTTAGAGGGACAGATTGATCGGTCATGTTGTCTCAGGGAGGAGTATCCTTGGGAGGTGTGGGCATGTAAATTGGTCCTTTACCATCTTGACTCTGATTTTTGTAGGGATCCCATGGGTTGGTGAAGGCATTGGCCTCAAAGATCGGAATAGATTCATTAAAGAACCCCTGTAGTTTGGGTTCCTCTTCATCTTTTGTGGCAGTCCCAAAGAAGAAAAATTCATAGGCAAAGGCACCATGAGTAGGCTCTTGTATAGGAGGCTCTGGGGGAGTAGGTCAGATGCTTGTTGTCTATCTAGCTGGGAAATCATGATGAATTTCTCCAGCGTGGCCTAGTTTACCTCATTGTGAGAGCCTGTGTCATGCAATCTACACATGTTGGTCATGGGCTGGAAGTCTATGACTGACATGAAATGGGATGGTCCCACACCACCTTGATTGGTGTTTTGGTTAGGAGGCGGACCTCTAGTATTGGCGTTGTTATTCCATTTCTGTTGGTTGGGATGAGGGCCGTTGTAGTTTCTTGCTCTGGCATTGTTGTTTTGTTGGCCGGAGAAAATATTCCCTCTCTGGGAATTGGAACTCTGGGGTGCGTAGGACCCCACCTTTAGTTGACCCATGTCCATAGTCAGGGTGGACAACATTCATTGGAGGGATTCAACCTCGGCAGTCAACTGGATGTTCACGTCATAGTGTGACGACTGTTGTTGTTGGTTCCCTGTGAAAGTAGCAGTATTTTTCAGAGTCGATGGCAGAAATCCTCTAGTGGTGAATGACTGGAAGAAAGGCACTTATGGTGGTTGTGTCTGTGGTTGTTGCATTTGCTACGGCTGGTTCCAAGGAAAATATTTTAGACCCAATTTTGTCTAGGTCTGTGATGGATATATGTACCGGGCCTACTGGTCTATCAACGGTGGTGGGGGATTCATGGCCATCGCAGGGGCACCCATTGCCTAATTTGGGTTATATCCCCTAATGTATGAAGTTCTGACAGGTATCATGTTAAATGACATGCTCTTCCCAATCCCACCCAGGGATTTTTTAAGGCCACATGACAGTTCCAAGGCTAGGTTGTAAACCTTCGCCAAAGTATCTTGGTCACTGAGGGTGGTGGTTCCCCAAAGGAGAGTGGCAACAAAGGGGTCCATCGCATTGAGGTAGGTCTAGATAGTTACATCCATGGATGGGATGAAGGGAACCATGCATCACTTTAAAGCACATTGGAACCGATGATTGAATGTTGGAAGGGGTTCATTCGGTTCCTTCCTGATAGAGATGAACTTGATGTGGGACCACGCTGGGTCCACGTGTACGCATAAGGTAGCCAGGAAGGCATCCTCCATGTCCTACCAACTATTGATGGAGTTGGCAGGAAGGTCAAGGTACCAGTTTAGTTTGTTCTATCCCAGGGACAGAGGGAACATCCAAGTCACAATGTCTTGATGTTGGATCCGGTGTCGGTTCATGGCATCTTTGTATGCCTGTAGATGTTCCTCTGTAGTTCATGATCCTAAGTGCTCATATCGAGGACAAATATTTTCTGGGTGCAAAGGTAAATCATTGGTTGTACCCAGAAAAGTTCCCTTTGGGGACCTGGTATTTCCAAAATATGCAGCCATTGGGGGAGTTGGATTTTGACAAGGTTGAGCACTAGTTCCCGGGGTTGTCTGGGAGACTTGGGTATTTTGTGGTAAGCTAGATCCCCAGACAATGGTGGCCAACTTGGCTTCGAGGTCCATTCCTTCTGAGCGGGAGGCTCGAGTTTGACAAATCATCCGGGATTGGGAGCTAATCTAAGGACTCTTTCAAATCTCGCTAGTGAAAATGATCCAATCCCACTATAGGCTTGACTTCTAAAACTATGGCTTGGGGAACCCTCGAGCGGTGTAAAATATGAATCCTCAGAGGGGGACGATTTCATGTCCTCCTTCTAGCACCAATTTTTGTTGATGGGACTTTGTGACCGGGTCCACAGATAGAGGTAAGTTGTCGCCAGGTATTAAGGTACCGGCCAACTTTGCCTACAAAGGTTTTTTGGGAAAATGAGATTCCCCGGGCCTCCAAGCATGTGAGATTCAGGTCTCAACAGTGTGGGGCTCAGTTAGGAGATGTGACTGGTTTGTTTGAGGGGGATAGCTGGTTATCTTAACTTGTCTTCTTCGAGGATTCAAGTGAGTGGGGTTTCCTGCAAGCGCGCATTTACTTAACAAATAAACTTCAAAAGATACTGCAGAGTTAGAAGTATTTCATCTACCTATAGTTATACTGAACATTCAAAACATCAACAATGCTCTAACACACTACACTAAATACCGAAGAAATATAAAACCATCAGCTCATATTAGATCAGTAACAAAGGAAAAGAAGGTCGTTAATCTACTTAAAGCATCAGAGCAAAGGACATAAAGAACGCAAAGCATAAAATACCATTAACCAGAGATTAGAATGCCAAAAAATTCATTGATAGACCTCTTCCTTCTTTATTAACATGTCTTCCAGTAAGCACTGGTGCACGGTACAATGATGGCTCTAGGGGAGCATTTAACTACTAAAGGCTTAGAAACTATGGAGCATTGAGCTCTGCAACTAAGAACTGAGAAAACCAAATTGTTATTAATTATGGACTGCAAAATCATCAATTTTTGTAACCCCTAGAATGAGGCCAGACTTATTATTTATACACATCACTTGACCTAAAACTTAACCTAACTTATCTTACACTTTACAATATAGTATTATTTTCTGGTGGCCAATACTACCTGCGCCACGCTATAAAAGACCTCGAGACAGAAAAGGTATGGCATGTCAGAGGAATAAGACAAGAAAATAGGAGTGGTAGAATTGGCCTTGAGAAGAGGGCCGACAGAAGAAAGAATAAATCCAATCCCCCGGGGATCTAGGTTACATGCCTCATAAATGGGAGGGCAGCTCATTGTCTCCGATGCGCCAGGTGTAGCATTGAAGTGGCACCTTAGGAAGACCATCTGTTAGAACCTTCTTGTTGAGCTGATGTGCCATGTTGCGGTTACCTACCTTCTTACAACCTTTATTAAGTACCTTGAAAGTGACCGATTGGCCTTGGGAACTGAGACATGGGTCACTTAAAGAATACACAAATATAGGATCTAGAATTTTGGGATCCGGGAACTTATGTTCTGAAAGAATGAATAAATACAAAAATATATCTCATGACAAGATTCTCTGGGCTCCGGAGAACTTTATTACTCATGATTTTTCCCAAGATTCCAACACTTGGCCTATGTTTTCTTCATCTACATCTTTGATGCTGTCCCACCGACTGCAGACAACCTCCAATGCTTCCTGAACATCTTCGGCCCCGCTCCAAAATTCATCCACCATTTTTATGGCATCATGTGATCGGATCATTGTCTTTGAAAATCTGGATAACCTTCCCTAGTCAAAATCTCCAGCAGGTAGATACAGGGACTCCATCCACTCATCGAACTTGCTGAGGACATAGTCCTCCAGAGTACACATCCCGGTGGTGAAGGGATCAACTTGTGACACTCCAACCACGAATGCCTTAAATAGACCCAAGGGGTATTGGGTAGTTGTCACATTCTCTTTCAAGGCCTTAACTAGTTCCTTGCATACCTCACCCCTGAGGACAAGTCTGGAGTACTGGGCTTGGAGGGAATCATATGATTTGTCTCCCAAGATTCCCGCCTCTATGGTCACTTTTTCACCTATATTGTGGATCTCTTCCAACTCGGCCTTCCATTTTTCATACTTCACCAAATCTTGCTACCATATAATAGTGGAGCCCTTTGTCTGGTTGAGAAGAACATCAACCCGATAAAGGTCCAGGAGGAACATCGCCAGAAATTGTCTTATGGAGGTCACTTGCTCGACGGCCCACCTATCTACAGCTTGTGCTTTCCTTTTCATAATTCACAGAGAGTCCACATCACCCTACATAAGTGGAAATCTAGAGGAAGGGGTTCCAGGTTGGACCTCAGACAGAGGCTGCAAAATTTCTACCAAAAGCATAAGGAGATTGGCATTTGTTTCTCTTTCCTCCTTCAGCTTATGGCCTTGCTTGATGTACCTAGTCTCTATTACTTTGGTGGTTTCTTTCAGTAGATCTAGCTCACCCTGTTTGCCTCTCCTCCCCAACTCTACTTTCGTTATGGTGTAATCCTTGGGCCTTATAGCTGCTACCTCTGCATCTGTTGGGGGTGTCGTGATGGTTGTGACTATGCTACTAGTTGGGCCGGTCCGGAGAGTATGGACAATCCACACTTTCTTGGGCTTTTTAGCCTCTGCATTCATGGCCATCATCTCAACCAATGAGAGTGTAATGCCTGAGGTTGCCGCCGGAGTCTTCCTTTTTTTTATTTAGTCAGCAATCGGGGCGGCTGGGGCAGCTTCGCCGTTAAGACCTATTCATTGGGATTCCTTTCAGAATCTGTCAGCACGTTCCCAAAGTGTTCATTATGTTCAGGCTCTTTCTCCGCCTCTCATTCCAGTTCCTCTTGTTCTTATTCTTTTTTTTTCCTATTCTCTAGAACCTTTGTCGTTTTCCACCATACTGGCATCTTTTGTCATGCTATCTGGTACCTTTTCCTTGATTTCTATATCATCTGTATTTTCAGGGACCATGTCCCTCCCGGTGTCAGTTGTTTCTATATTTTCATTAACCAGGGCCTCTTGGTCAACCTATTGTTGCTGTTCTTGGGCCTCATCAGCCTCATCTGTTGGGATATTCTCTTCCACCAGAACATCCTCTGGAGGTGGGTGGGGTGTCTAGCCAAAATTTAGCAAGGCGGTCACTGTTACTACCTCACCGAATGTGCTTTGGGGCAGTTGATCACCTAGAGTAACCAAAGGCATCTAGAGCATGATGGTCAAGGGTATGATTGATCCCGTGGGTCCAGGTTCCCCAACCATTGGTTTCTCATCTATGTTTTACCTTGGTGTGTTCTCGGTCCCTTGGACCAGTATCTTCTTTGGCTTAGGCCCCGTTTGTACTTCTTCCCAAGTCTTTCTCTGATGTATCCTTTTCTACCAGGATTTCCTTCTCTATGGGAGCCTCTTCTTTGTCCTGACCAACAATCTCCTCCACCACATGACCTATGCCCTGTTGGAGTTCCATGAGTTCTTCCGATGAGAAAGTTTCATCAAAATCGTCATGAGGGGGCGAGGAGTCCAAAATATATTTCAGTTCGGGAGAATTCAAACTGACATCCACCGGGGGCATCTCCGGCATACCAGGACTGACAACTGTGCTTGGTGTTGGGGTCACCTTTTTATTTTTCTTTCTTACCAGTGGATCCCCAGTGTCCACAATACTAGTATATTTCACCTCAGCAAAAGTCTTTCTACTCATCATGGCCACCAACGACGGGGATCTCGCCAGGTGAACAAATGCCATTGGAGCTACAAGGAGGATGAAAGATACCTGCATACTTATTTGCTAGCTAGCCAGCATTGACGCCTCTATTTGTTGATGTAACTATGCCATTAGAAGGGTGCAGACTTATGGGGGTGCTTTGAGAACTAGGACACCCTCCTTCTCTTTCCCTTTACTCGTGCTTGGTTCAGCGGCTGCGGAGGATGAAGGTCTGGCACTGACTGAAGAGGGAGTTGCTCGCTTGATTGTTGGTTTCTTTTGGGTGCTTTTTGGACATGCTCGGGTGAAATACTGGGGACTTGCATCTATAATGGTGTGACATACCCCTTCAATTGTTAGGTCCTCAGGGGTGGCCCAGTCCACCAGAGGAAGATCTAGCTTGTCTAGCCCTTGTTCTTTATATACTATATTTTCCAGTGGCCCATCATCTTTGAAGCCCTTCAGGAAATTATGAAGGTCGAGTGCTTTCATGATCCCTTTGCTCATCCTGGAATGTTGTCAGGCTTGGAGATCAAAACTGTCTTGGCAATCTGCCCAAAAGTCCTCAATATCTACTTCATGGGACGGGGATGCCCGAGGAAGTGCAATGGAAATCTTGCCGAGGGGATCGTAATTTTTTTGAGTGTGGTGGAATTCCAACAGCCCCAATTTCTTCAATTTGTTGTTTACCTCCCAAGTTGCGGTGAGGCTGCATGCATAATTCCCACATGAGAAAGGGAATGGAATGCTGATGACCTTCTTCAGTGTAAAGAGGGCATGTAGATCCATCATCTGTCGACAGAACTCTAAAATAATAATCATGTCCCCACAATACCAGGGTAGAAGATGGGGCTTCCTGTTGAAGCCTATCACCCAAATGTAGGTGTGATGTTGGAACTGGATGAAATAGCAACCGTAGGAGCTGACCAGAGTCATCGTCACTTGTGACAGTCTGTACCCGTAATCCTGAGTAAGTGTTTGAATGTTGTTGTAAATGAAAGCGTCGTTTACTCGACAGAAATTTGGGAAACTAAGTTCCCATTGCACTTGGGGATAATGGTCCCATGGTGCCATTTGGCCCAACCCATTTCCAAGCTCTCCAAGTGTGCCCAAACCTAGAAAATTCATCCTTTGTTGTGCTAGTGCCCATGGCACGTATGATGTCATATAAAATTTGGAATTCTGGGCAACGCTCTTCAGCTGCTTGTCTACGTGATTGGATATGAGAGCCGCCCAGTTGAAAGTATGACTACGAGTGGTGATGCAGTATAGAAAGTAGTACATCCATGCCGAGAAATCTTGGGCAAGTGGCAATCTGAAAATCCTGCATAGAAATACAATGCCCGCTTGGATGGGCTCTTTGAATTCCCCGCAGGGAATTTCCAACTTCATTCTTTTGTAATCCCTCTTTGGGACTTTTAGCCAGTGGCTATTGATATGTTGCTAGGAAATAATCGCGGCACCTTTGAACTCTTGCAATGTCTGGATTCGATTCCAGATAATGGATCCATTGAATTGTGGGATCCCTAGCCTTGAGGCGAAAGTTGCCGCATCCAAGGTGATGATTGTTGTTGGGTACTATAGTGGCTGGGGATCTAGAAGTAGGATGGTTTGTGTTGGTGCATTGTACAGTGTATCCAATTGGAGTATTAACTTTGGTGATTACACCAAACAAGGGAAGTTAGCTTCCTTGATGATACCGAAGGCGACGATATAAGTTGCCTGGTTATCTCCAGTGGCCCATAGTTTATAGATGGCTTGAATCAAGCCTTGCATTTCTGCCCAAGGTCTGGGCCCTACGTCTATTATCCCATGAACTCTAGACTCTATTTTTGACCCCACAATGACACCATCTTTGGGATATTTAGAGGTCAAGTGCAGCTTTTCCAATAACCTCTTGGCCTTGGTCTTGGTGGCCGCTCGGGTGGAAGTGGTAGGCAGCTCCGGGCTGGAAGGAGGGGTGATTACTTTAGAGATCTTCGATCAACTTTTCTGCAACCTAAAAGACCGGAGATTCATTAGAACATGATATATATAAAGAATATTAGAACTCCAGGGAAATTGTCACACCCTGCATTTGTTCAACAAGTGTTAGCATACATCAAAAGCCCTAGAATACTTGTAGTAATACGTGAATATGATTCCAAGGTAAATCAAACCAAATGACAAGGGGGAAAAATGGGACAGAGAATTACTTAGGGCCCAGATCCTAGAAAAGCTAGCCGTTGTCGTGCCGATGTGACCTGTAAGAAACCACATTGGGCTGACGTGGGTTGGCACGTGATCATGTGGCAGACGACATAAAAGCATTAATGGTGACAAGTGGGATAACATGGGGGAAATAAATGTTAGATGGGACATGGTTTGAATGCCCTCTCATGGGAAATTAATCCCACCATTAAGGTGTTGAGATGAAGGATAGACAAAGTCGTGATGGCTCAAACCAGCGAGGTGCCGAGTTCGAACCATGGTGACTCCGTCTCAACAAGCTCGGTCTCATGGATAAAGCTACAATGATAGAGCGCAAGAAACTCGCAAGCTTGGAAGGATATATAAGGTATATACACACACACACAGTCAAAACATATATACATGTGATATATAAAAAATATATAGCATTTATAGATTTATACAACTATGCCCATAAATACATGAGCTAAACTAAGGCAGTACACACCAAAAACACTAGTCTACAGCTGCGCAGAAGGCGGACAACCTTCTCGCAGGACCAACCCACCAATGAGAGGCGAACCGGAAACAGAACACGAAAGGAAACCAGCGAACAAAATGCAGACCAAAAGAGCAAAGGGAAATAAACAGGAAACACAAAAACAATAGGGAAACTAGAAGACCTACCTGAAATCTGAAGAAGGGTAGGGAAAGAGCACACCAGGAGCACGTCTATGATGAACTCTACCTTCAAATAATCATGAATAGGTACCTTGAATCATTGAACAATAACCCACTAAGTGCAGAGTGATCATAGCCTAATCGCAATTTGGTCACCTAAGGATCGCTTTGAATGCACAAGTGTTTAATCATGGTAACCGTAAAAGTGGCATGTAATTCTTATTTATACCCAAGGTAAAAGAAAGTTACCTTTCTTTTCCTACAAACTTTGGAATATGCAAACCTCCAGACTCCGGGCCTAGGGATTCCATGCCATCATGCCTTCTCACGAGGAGAAGACATCACGGCAGAGAATCCTGGAGTCCAGAATCTGGCTCTGGAAAGAAAAAACTCTAGGATCGGGTCCCGGAGACATGAAAGATAAAAAGAAAAAAGAAAACAAACCTCGCGGGAGGGAAAAACTAGAGAAGAAAACAAAGAAAACAAAAGACAAGCCAAACAAGGCAAGAGCCAAAAAGCAAAATGAGGCGACCCAACATTTTTCATTCAAAATGTAGGGATGGGTATGCAGGGCATAACACAACCTTTCATTCAACCTTTTTGAGTTGTAGCTCATCCAATTTAGAAATAAAATAGAAAGCATCCGAGCGTCAAAGACCAATCCATGTAAGTTTGGTTCACTTCTGGTCTACATATACTTTTATATTCAAAAGTTTTTCCCTTCCAAAGGCATAGTTGTTTGGAAGAAGGACAGACCCATAGTTTATCAGATAAATGATTTCATAGGAGAATTAGGAGACAATTTTGTGAGCAGTCAAACCTAGGGTTGCATGGGTGAAACCTATTGCATATGAGGTTAACATAGATGAGACCAAGACATCATTGAGGCTCTTGTGAATGAGCTTGTTGATCCCAAAGCACCATATTTTGGTACCTATGAAGAATCCAAGAGAAGAATTTATTTGGAAATTGAGATTCCTAAGATCTTGAAAAGAGGAAAGAAGAGGTTAGAGAAGTTTGGAAAGAAGTATGGAAAGAATTCAGACTCTCCTCCTTCTATCACTGAAAGAAAAGAAGACGAAATTAAGATAGAAGATGATGAACCTCCTAAGAAGAAGAAGAAGGTAACCCCCAAGAAGAAACAAAGATCTCTACCCCTGTCATCACTACAAGAAGATCTAGAAGGAAACTTATATTTCCTAAGGAAGATGAAGAAGAAGATACAGTCATATTCAAGAAACCTCCACCTACATTTGAGAAGAAAATTGAAGAACTAAGAGAAGGTAGTGGTACGAGTTCTCTAAAACCATTGAAATATGATTCCAAAACTAAGGATGAATAGAAGCAGATTGAGGAAGCAGTTGTAGAGAAAATGACAAGATGGAAGTATGATCCATCTGAATTGAAGAGTCATATGACTAAAGATCTATTCAAGGAAATATATGTTCCCTGGAGAAATGCAGTGTGAAAAGAAAAGGATATTAGAGAAAAGACCTTGAGGAAAGTCATGCCTACTATGAAAAATATAGAGGTAAAAGAGGCCATGACCAAATATGAGAACAATCACACTCCAAGGTTCAGGACCTTTCAGATATTGAACAAGAGAATAGAGGATGTTGTGCAGGCCGCAAAAAAGATATGGAAGACAGTCTTTGAAATCAAGGAAGAAGATAAGGCAGAGGTATCAAGTACAAACCCCAAGGTAAAGACTAATGATGAAGAATTACCTGAGGTGGAAACTATTGAAGAATCCAATGTAGAATAGATAGCAGTAGAAGTGATGGCATCCCTGCCCCAATCGCCAATACAAAACATCCTATCTATGGGAAAGGATAAGACTACAAAATATACATCTAGACTAGTAGGAACCGAGCATCAGGATCGACCTACTATTGGGATAAGCCTAACTGAGTCATAGAAGGCCACTATGAATGTTTATATAGTGAGCATTGATGCTACAGTTGGTGCAACAAAAGTTAATGATCCACTGAATACTAAAGTCAAGGATGATAGTGGAAAAGGTAAGGAAATTATTATTGCACCTAATCCCAAGATCGAAGGAAAAGGGAAGGAAATAGCTATTGATGGTATTGATCTTGAGGAAGATATTTTGATTCCAAATTGGGATCTATCCAACTTGACAGTAGAGCAGATGAATATACTAGGGGAGCTATGGAAGAAAAGAGCTACACAACAAAATCTCCGAACAGAAAAGAAGAGAAACAGAGTGCTAGAGGAAAAAAAAAAAAAAGGTATATTCCTAGATGCACTAGAAGTAGAAATTGATGAGAATGACTCTATTATGGATCAACTTGTTGATATAGTTCACAAGTTCAATAAATATTTAAGTGGTCAAGAGAAACTACTGCAAAAGGAAGAAAGGAAGTTTGAGAATAAAGTTCTAGAGAATGTTGCAAGTAAGATTGCAATAGACCAAGTGAAGCTAAACACTCTCATTAGCTCTCTAGAAACTACTGTTAATAATGTTGTTTCATTATTTGTAAAGTTGAGTGATACTTCCAACTTTACCATGGAAATCAAGACTAAGCTGACAAAGACAGATACAGATTAGAAGGAAAGTGCAAATAAGTTGGCACTTAACCTGAGTTTGAGTTCAACACACTAAGTGAAGATTGAGTATATGAAAGACATGCAAGAAGAATTACTAAGGGAAGAAGAAAGAACAAGGGAATCCCTTACATCTATGTAGAGCCAACTCCTTCCACACATGGATGTAATGCACAATCATATAGCTCATGCCAAGACATTCATACATGACAACAACTATTTAGTTGTTGAGCTTATCATGGAGTTGTCAGCAAAGATACAGATTGAGTTGCACATCCTTAAGGTGTTGCAAGATAATTGGGACAACACTTTGTCTCAAATTTTGAAGGTACACAGTGATTTCCTATACTACTTTGGTATTACCATATAGATATATTTTTTGCATTTGTGTCAAAAATAAGGGGGAAAGTTATTGTATATACATATAAGGAAATTATATAGTCAGAAAATGGAAGCACTTCCATGGTAGACTGGTTTAGCCTTCCAAGTAAGTAGTTTGGGGTCATATCAAGCACCTTGAATGGATTCTTGATCTAGACCTGGCTTTCCCCCCATTCCGCCCCTACTTCCACTTCTTTCCAACCTGATTTTTGCATCATGGACTGCAGATCTGAGATACTTGACCTCAGGGTCAGGGTCAACCTTTTGGTTCTATGTCGACCTCAACCCTGACCTAGGTCAAGTCAACCTCGACCCTAACCTAGATCAAGGTCAACCTCGACCTTGACCCAGGGTTTAAATCTCAAGGTCCCACAGTTTCTGGATGTCAGTCTTTGCAAAAGTTGTTTCCCGCTTCTAGGTCCGCTGCTTCGGGTTATGAAGCGTTGATTCCTAAATTATATTTAATATAGGTCCTCTCCTAAGGGTAAAGGCTTTAATGTAAATTTAATTACCCTATGTCAACCTCCTTAGAAGATTGTGCCCTAGTTTCATATAAAAGGGAGCCTTCTCCTCTCATTTTCTCTAAGTTTTCTAAGCATCATTAAGCAATTGAGGAGCATTATCAAGTGAAGTCCAAGCAAGCTAAGGAGCAAGATTTCAAGCAAGGATTCATCCATCATCAAGAATCCATTCATCAAAGAGATCCATGGGAGGCCATTGAAGGATTCAAGCTACATAGGTGCCCTTTTGGTGATCTCTCAATCCATCTTCTTCCAAGCCTCTTCATAATCAAGAACCCATTCAAGATTTGGTGTTGGAGATCTACAAGAAATTGATTGAAGACATCCCACATTCTAAATTCTAGATCCATTGGTGCATACATACTTGTGGACTCAAGGATTTGAATCCTCCACAAGGACTTTTACAAGCAAGGTGAATTTATGCAATTACTTTGTTTAATTCTGCAATTTCAATTACATATATTTGAGGTTAATTCCAAAACTGGGGTTTGACTAAGGCAAACCCCTCCCCCCCAACAAAAAAACCTCTTTTTCTTATAGGTACAGGTTCGGGACTGTGGATTTGAACCCAGATCTGGATACCCTTTTTAGCAAACTTTTGGGATCCGTGAATAGATTTTATGTCAGACCTGTGCAGGTCAAGGTCAACATTATTGGGTCAGGGTCAACATTTGTGGGTCAAGGTCAACCTTTTTCATAAGACAGAGTTGGATCAAAAAAATATTTCTGGGTTTTGTTTGTCTCTGCGTTCCAATTCCGGATCATACTTCAGTTTTTCTAGAAACAAAGTATAGACCCCAAAAAATAGCATTCTTTGATCTGCAATATTTCAAGGTTAGTGTATTTCTCCTATCCATTTCA
The DNA here is from genome assembly GCA_018584345.1 of Thuja plicata. Lineage (NCBI taxonomy): Eukaryota > Viridiplantae > Streptophyta > Pinopsida > Cupressales > Cupressaceae > Thuja > Thuja plicata. Next base: position 1,660,755 of record MU223308.1, read on the forward strand.
ATTCAAATCCTTAATCATTCTAAATCTACCACATATTCCTTTCCATAAAATGGGGAATTTAAGAATTTCCTCTTTGCTCTCATTTTCAAATGATTGATTCATTTATGCATTGATCCTTTTTGGGTTGATCAATTTAGATCTTTCCTTTATGCATCTTGGGATAGAAGAGGAATATCTTATCTTTCCCCCACTTATTTCAAATGTTACATTTCTTATGTTACATAAATACATGTACATAAGAGAAGAGAAGAAGAGATATATAATATAAAAATTATAAAAACAAATTTTGAAAAATAAAAACAGAGTCAGTTGTAACCGAATCACAAAGATGTTGTCAAAACCTGAGAAAGTACCCAAGCATATGGTAAGGGGGAGTTTTGGCTCAGAAGTTTGAACAATTTTTTTGAACATGATAAGTGTTTTTGGTCACTAATGCCAAAGGGGGAGATGTATGACCTTATGGCAAGACATGTTGTCAATTAGTGCCAAAACACTTAGTCATCATAGAGTTGACCGAGCCAGCAGATTGAAGTGCAACCCGAGCAATTACAGTGTAACCTAAGCAGTGTCAGTGTCGACCGAGCAGACAATGGTAATCAGTATTACCTAAGTGATCAATATGACCTGAGTACACAGTGTAGCCTGAGTGGTAAAGTTTAGTATGTTTCCCGAGTGACAACATATTGCCTGAGTGCCAGTATATCACCCGAGTGGATTACTGGACCCGAGTAACAGTTTTGGGATGACTTATCTTATATTGCTTGATATTAATTTATCTTATAGAAGCCGACTTATAGAAGTATTTTATTTGGATAAGGTATAAATGTACGGTACTTAGTTTATCCAAATGTGTGTGAAATAAGTGTATATGCGAATATGAAGTGGCAAAGTGATTAAGACGCTACAATAGTATAAGGAATAGTGGAGACTCATCCATCATAGTTAGGTGATTAGTTTTTATATCATTGGATCTTATTCAACAAATCAGAGTTGCATTGAAGATCATCTATTGGTTCATCCTAAAAGGTGCATCAGCAAAATCCTCTAACAAGGTGGACTTAACAGTCCTTTACAAATATCCTAACCGAGTTGCATACTTAATTGTATTGTACTAAATCCTTTCACAAGGTGGACCTAATAGTCCTTATTGCTCTTAATAGGTCAGGCCATCAGAAGTGGTCAATTATAAGCTTTAACAGGATAAATTTATACTGCAGTAATAAATCTTGTGGGTACCATCCCCACCCCAGTTTTACTTTCTATTTGGAAGGTTTCTGGGTAACTAGATATTGTGTCAAGTAGTTTGGATGTTTATTACTTTTTTGTTTCATGCATGCAATCAGATTAGATAATCTAATAAAGGATTAGAGAGATTAAGTTTTATTGGTTCCTGATTCACCC
>MU223308.1:1674257-1685971 GCA_018584345.1 Thuja plicata
TTGTAAGCCACTTAGGGATCAAAATAGAGAAACTAAATAAAAATCATTCTTTGTCCTATTTCCTTTTAACAAAGTCTCAACTATCAATGATACAATACATTTGATGCCCTAATCTATCAATACAAATAGCGCCTAGCTAGAAGCTCATGGGCTGTCCATTTGATAACCACAGTCAACATTTCAAAAAAATGGATATCCTTGAGCACAAGCACCAATAACATCAAATAATGGAGTTAAAGCATGGGCTAGGGCACGACACCAGTAGAATGCGGTCATTTCAGTGACAGCAATATACAATGGCATCATTAAACACATATGCCAGTAATATCAACAAACGTGAATCCAAACATTTGAATATAGTGAATCGATATCCTTGAGCACAAGCACCAATAACATCAAATAATAGAGATAAAGCACTAGCTAGGGCACGACACCAGTATAATGTGGTCATTTCAGAGAGCAACTCCCTCAACAATAAAATGAAATACATTCGAATATGATGCCAGAGGCTTGAAAGATGAAGAAATCACATACCTTCTCCCGCGCTCAACTGTCGCTCCTTTTCTCCCGCTCTCCAATTGAAATAAAAATGATGAGGTTGTTTCACTTTTTTTTTTAATGTATACCCCAAATCTGTCGGAATTTTGATGGTTAATTAAACACCCATCGAAATACCGACATCATCGGGGCCTATTACAAAAAAAAAAACAAATTTGTAAGAAAAAGTTACCCGTCGGAAACTTCTGTCAAAATTTGGCCCCAAATGTAGTAGTGTAGCCATGAAGTTTTTCAAGATATTGGGTCACGCCTCCTTTCTGCAGATGGTGCCAAACATCAACATTACTCCTCCAAACATCACAACTCACAGACTCTACTCTTCTCAGATCGCCACCCATGTTCACAGTAACAGAGAAGAGAAATGCCAAATTGTGAGAAATGTTGTTATCCAACATAAAGCCGGTAGCCACAAATTATAGCCACAAAATCACCCAAAAAGTGTGCGAGTACTTGAAGGCTATAATGACACCAAGATAGCTTGGAAAGTTGCCACTTCCAGCAATAAAATCAGCATTATTAATTGTCATCTTCATAATTAAAAGGTGAGTTTCCAGTTCCCCAGTGTATGCGATCAAATCTAAGGAGAGAGATGACATCAATATGCAAATTTTTTTCCCCTTCCCAAAATTTAAGTTCCTTAGACTTAATGCCAAGGTTGGCCAAATAATTGGCCACTATATTTATCTCACTATAGGCATGAGCAATATAGCATTTCTCAAAAGATTGAATAATATCAATAGACTCCTTAATGATATTACCAATAGTCCAGGAGGCAACATTTTCCTTTTTGAAACTTTTAACAATATTATTCGAGTCACCCTTGATCCAGACCTTTCTGCATTTAAGGTGCTTAGAAATCTTAAATGTTTGGTAAGCACTCATGGTTTTGGAAAGGTGATTAGATTGATTTCCCAAGGGAAGTTCCACCACCACAATACAGTTTCCATACTCATTTATGATATCTCCCCCACACCCATCCAAACCCAGATTCCCCTTTGCCACCCCATTAATGAGAAAATTAGTTAATTTATTTGCATGCTCTAATTTTCATGTACAATAAGTCATATGACAGTTCCAAAAAGGTTCACTTCTATGCCATAAAAATAATTTGATCACTAACTTAAATTTTGAAAATGACCTTTAATCATTGATTCAACACTTATTTATCCACCTTTAGAACTCACAATTACAGATTCACCTTGAATGTCTAGATTAAAAATGTGAACAATGTTAAGAGACACATTCGAGAGCTTCTTGAGTTATGATGTTTTTTTTTACAATAAGACCTTGGATATGATTTAATCATTTTGGTAAAAGTAAGTTGGAATACATGTAATGATTAAGAATCACACTAGCATGATAAGGGTAACTTAGAACTTGAAAAGTTTTAAAAAGCTATGATGTTAGTACAAGAATTAGGGTTTTAGTCCTTTGGAACAAGATGATATACATAAAACATCTAATGTAGAGTGATGCTATGACAAGAGCAATAGTGATTTTGTGAGGAACTAATGCTAGAAGCGAGTGATTTTGGTTGACAAGGGATGCTTTTGAACGATAATGAGAGATTCTTGTGATGGATAACGATTTAGGAGTGATTAAGTTTTGGCATGAGACTTTGCACATATGGCTAATTTAGACTTGAAACTAAATTATCTTAAACTAAGAACAAATTTTAAATTGTAAACATAAAAATTACATTACGATACTAACTTAAATCATTTATAATTCTACAAATTCAATTTAAAAACTAAAACTAACTATTTAAAAACAATTTTATAAAAAAATTAAATTCAATTTCAAAAAGTCAAATGAAAATCATTAAGTCTTGGTGAGTGCAAGATTATAACATCATGAAGGATGAGTCCATACCAAACTTGGTGGAATGGATACCCCTAGTCCTTTCTCTTAGCCAAATATATTTCATTCTAAAGCTCATCCTCCCAATTCCATAAAAACAAATTTACACTTTAAGCCCCTAAAAATATTTAAATATTTTCATTTAAAGATATAATTAGGCCGTAGGCAAATTCTCTTAAAATGCACAACCTATTTTATTAAATCAATGGTTGAAATGGTTCAAAAAGAAATGGACAACCATCATGACAATCCTCATCGTTCATCATTTTTGGTCTCTTCCACCACAGTAGCAGTGACGATGGACTCTCCATAGGCGAAGTGGACTAAAAATGTGGCTTGGAAGACACCCTTTACACCGTAGGGAAGGAGGGGGCTGAGATTAAATTTACACAGGAAATATTTCTTCGACACAGGAAATGCAGTCATCGCATTTCCGAGGTAGGCTTTCCAGCCCACAAAATTTTGTTATCAGTAAGGAATGCTAAACCAAGTTGAAATGGAACTCTGTCCTTGGATTTCCAGGTGCATTTCGCTTTGAAAATATGCACTCTGAGTTGATAACAAACTTTTGCTGCTGCCTGGTTTAGAAATCCATGGCTACCCTGCCCACCGATTCTCAGATGGAAAGCTCATCATCAACTATTTATGCAACTACGATACACAATCCATTGTTTTCTTCTTCTTTTTTGTTTCTTGATGTACACTATTGTATGATTGACGCTTGTTTTCAGCGGATGCTTTCAAGTTGGAGCTGCTTCATCCCTATCTCGAAAGTGTGCGGCCCCACGCCACCGAAAAAATAGTTAGATTATGTTTCCCATGATGCATTCCAAGATTATGTTTCCTGCCGCAATGAAGGCTGCAAAATCTCCCAACTCCAGCTGGAAGTATGCAAACAATCTGCCTGCCAAAAAAAGTAAGCTGTGATCAAGGATGGTTTCATTTATTGAAGAGCTTTATTTAGCCAAAGTCGTATACCAATCAATCAAAATGTCCAATTTATTAGCACTACTATTAATCTAAATAATCAACTGATGTTTATTATCCCTTTCTCCCCTGCCCCATCCCCCTTTTCAGTAAAATGTTTATTTAGCCACTAGCGATTGCTCCTTGGTGTGCAATGGGTATGCTAAACAAGTGTGGAAGGTTAGTAATGAAAAGTTTAAGGATAAGTAACGAAGAGAAAAAGAGAGAAGAGAGTTAGAAGAGATAAATATATAGAGTGACAGAGAAGGAGAGAGTAAAAGAGGGAGGTATAGAAAGATATAAAGTGATATATAGAGGTATAGAGAGGGAAAGATATATATATATATATATATATATATAGAGAGAGAGAGAGAGAGAGAGAGAGAGAGAGAGAGAGAGAGAGAGNATAGAGAGGGAAAGATATATATATATATATATATATATATAGAGAGAGAGAGAGAGAGAGAGAGAGAGAGAGAGAGAGAGAGAGATTGTGCGCATGAAAATGTGTTGTGGATACCTGTTACACACACTTCAATAGATCATTGCATGGTCAATTATGAAAACATATAATCTATGAAAATAAGGGAAAATCGACCAAAGTCGACCTATTGCCTTCTAGTAGGCATGAGTTTGAGTTTGCTCTCAAGTCATCGCAAACCCAGTGAATTGACATGTTCTAAATGAGGGATTTATGAGATAGATGATATGCAAAGATAAATCTAAATGCAAGTGCAATTAATCCAAGATTTAGCTAAGATTGATTTTAAAAGCCAAAATGAAATGTGAGCTAGATTGTGAAAATAAAAGATTAAAAATGATCTAAACAACCTAACAGCCAATACTAAATGATTAAATTCTCAATAATGCTAAATGCTCATAGTGTTGAAAAACTTGCAAAATAACAATACTATCAAATTCAGATCCTTTGTGAAGGAAAAGAGGCTCTCTTTTATAGAAAATCTCTCTCGAATAAACAGTTGAGATCGAAAGCATAAGAGTGGACCGGATTCGATTTGAGGAAGCACAATCCATGTGCATGGAAGATGATTGGTCAAGAGGGTCAATTGACTGAACTGATTGATCAGTCATTCAAGAAACTTCCAAAATCCAATTTCAGTTAACTGAATTATTTCTAGAATGAGAAGCAGAACAGATTGAGTTAACTAAACAGGACATGATTGTTTCTAATTCGAGGTTCAGTTAATTGAAATGATGACATAATCTACATTTTTAAATAATTAAAAGATTCTAAAATATATTTTAACTCAATTTATTAATTTTTAATTCCTTTTTGAATTTAAATGATAATTTGGATATTTATTTAATCAACATTTATTAAATAAACAACATAAGGTTTATTTTCTAATGTTTTATGATTTTATAAATTAATTAATTAATCAAGTGCGATGATAGATTAGGACCTAGGGTTCAAGTTAGATCGGACTGAAGGTGATGAATTGCCTTTGGGGTTAGGGTTTCTTGATAGGAGATTGAGATTGGAGGTCTAGGGTTTTGATGACCATTTATAGGTCATTACATTTGTCCCTCTTTGAATTGATGTGTGATCAACGCATTGATTCAAAGATTCATTAGTAATGAGATGAAGGATAGTTTAATTTCAGGCGATGGAACCATTCTTTCAAAGAAGATCAACTCTGAGCTTAATGGAATGAATATCGATCAAAAGACATAAAACATGATGCTCAGTTTGATTTGAAGGGATGAAAATGAACATCTATCAGAAACTCTTAAACCTTTTGATGGTTTTAACGAATAACCATTTTGATTTGAAGCGATGAAACTGATTAGCATTAAGATATTTGACTAGAAAAAAGCTCAATTGATTTGAAGCGATGAAGCCAATTTGATCAATGTGTCTAGTTTCATAAAGAAATGAGTCGTCTAAGACCGATCTGTCTAGTTTTGAGTGTATCCATCACTATATAAGATGATTAATTAGGTTTCTTTTGATTAAACAGAATCTCAACTTGATTTGATGGGATGAAGCTGAGACGCCCCAAGCGATGGGGTCTTGCTTCATGATGTGATCACTAAATTATTTATTTCCTGATCCTGCCCCCTTAGGAGTGAAATTTAAATATGGCTAGGTGCCCTAGTGATCAAAAGTGAATCGATTGCTTAGATGATTTAGGACGAAATTGATCTGATTAGAAAGAGGTCAGAAGCGGTTAGGACAAAATCTGTACTTGATTTGGGGTCCTGTTGACCAAAATTTTGGTAGGGTTGACAAATTTTGACCAAAATTTATGATACTAGGATTGACTGGAAGAAAAACCTAAGAGATTTTGATTGGTTTGGAGTTTAAAAGATTGATTATGTAAGAGGTCAGCTGCAGTTGACTAAAAAAATCAACTATCAAATTTGACAAGGTAAATGATTACAGATTTTGATTTTGACCCTGAAAATGGAATCAGGATGGTCGAATTAGCCAGGGGTGCAATTTTCATGTTCATCAGAGCAAGTTGAAAATTAGGTCAAAAACCAATGTAAAGGCCAAAAGGGTCATTCATTTCATTTCAAACCTTCGAGCCTTGAAACCTTCTCAGAGCAAAAAATGGTGGTCCCAGTTGATACACATCATTTTGAGTGCCAACGACTCCATAGTAGGCCGATAAATTATAGAGCACCTATGAGTAACTAGAAACCGTGCTTGTCGATTCAAGTTTTGTCTATTTTGATAGATTTTTCTTCATTTTTCAACATTTTTTTAAAGTCAAACCCCTGTTTCTTGTACGAGACCAACCCAGGCTCATACAAAAAAATTCTTGGATTAGTTTACTCGTATAAGTCCATTACTATTCTCGTATGCCCCATACCCCATGCTCGTACGAGCACCTTCATCCAGGACCACTTGCTCATATGAGGAACGCTAAAATCTCATATTAAAAAAGTTACTTGTATGGCTACGTGAGAATCCACATACAAGACTCGCCACTATTTGCCTACTCGTATGGGAAACGGTGTTGATTTTTTAGGTCCAAAATGTCAAATTTTGATTTGCAAAAGTATTGTGTTGTCCTTTTGTGCATGTTTAGGAGAATTTCATTACTTCACTTAGTTGATCTCACAAATGTATTGATGTGTGGTTGTTTGTTTCTGCAGGAGCGCCTTCTTGATATCCAGTTCAGGATCACTTTCCCTCCAATGATGTGCCTAGGTAGGTAGTTTGATGATGAGGAGTCAGCCATTATTATAGAGTGTGGCTTTGGGTGATTGTTGGGGATCCCTAAGATTAAGGTGAACCACTTACTTCTCAATGTACTTGTTGAGAGGTTTCATAGTTACAATAATACCTTCCATATGCCCACTGGCAAGATTACAGTCACCTTGGAGGATGTGTGCCAAATTCTTCAGATTCCCATTAGAGGGGATCAAGTGCGATATGAGATAGCCCATCGACCATGGATGTTGTCCCTACGGAGGATATTTGATGATGACACTATTCTGGAGAGGTGGGTATCCTAGGATTCCATAGTGACTAGGTATGTGGGTCTGTAGCCTCTATCTTGTGTGATGGCTAGGATCATAGGTTGTATTATCATGCCCGATAGAAGGCAGCAAATATTTCAGTCAGGTTGGCATTTAGTGCTAGAGGAGCTACTAGATAGACTAGGGAAGCTCGCGTGGGGGTTGTTCCTATTTGCACGCATGTACCATGAACTACAAGATATAGTATATCACAAGGCTCAGAGTCTTGCAGCAGGGGTTCTGGTTTTGCATATTTGGGCCTTGGAGCACATTCCTATCTGTAGGCCAGTAGTGGATGATGCCTGATAGGTGGGCTATCCATTTATTTACAGATATGCAAGGTACATGACTTAGTGACATTTAGGGAAGACATATTACTGACACTGACAATTTGATGATATGATAGTAATTATTTGGTGGCCATACATGGTGATAAAGCCTTGGGGTGATTCAGAAAGATAGAGCTGTGAGATGTTCCTCACTTGTCCATTGATCGGACAGATACCTTCTATTATTGAGCAATTTTTAGTGTCTTGGGTTGACAAGTAGTCTGGTTGACCACAGGCTATGTCTACAATGTTTACATCCTATGCCAGGTTCGTCGACGAGGCACTATGAGGATGGGGGCTAGATTGGTGTATGATACAGTAGTCCAAGATTTGGAAGGATTAGCTAGGGCTACCTGGGACTATTTTGAGGCAGTGGAAGATGTAGGGATGACTCTTGATTAAAAATATTACATAGTACGTCATCCCTTTCCTAAATTTACCAATCTAGCAACCCGAGCACCGAGGATAGAGGAGGTGGATTCGGTTCTTGGCATCATTCCTATGACAGTACCTAGGCAGATGGGGAGAGATTTAGGTGCGAGTTCGAGTAGGGAACCACCTAGAGTAGGATAGAGGCAGAGGGGAGAGGGTGAAATTTTAGGCTCAGTGGGTGTGGGGGTACCATCAGATACACAAGATACCCCAGTTGTAGGTCAGGATACCCCAGTCTTTGAGGAGGAAACTTATCAGATTAGGTAGAGACGGGATAACTAGGCAAGGTAGGCTAAGTAGGTTGATCTAGGAGAGTAGGAAGAGGGTCAGAGGAAGCATATTCCAAAGGATGTGATATGCTCACTTAGGGACATGGTCAGGACCTTTTAGATAGAGGTAGATGTTGCTCAACCTAGGGTTACAAAGTGTGATCAACGCATACAAGACTTGATTGTAGAGAGAGATCAGGGGATAGTTATCATTGTTGAAGAGCGGGATCAAAGGGTTTCCACCATTACTGTTGAGCGTGATCAATTCCAATGCATAGCCACACAATAGACAAGTAGGTCTTCTTACTATGTCGCAATATACAGTGAACTACAGCTCTGGTAGCACAACAGGTCATGCCTTTTTCACAGTTCATGGCTAGATCTGATGGTGCCCATATTCCTCTTATAGATAATTTATAGCTTCTACCTCACCCACTACCATGCATCCTTGATGATGTCGAGGATATGGCTAAGAGCTAGCCTTATTTCTTTGATATTCATTCTGATATATTTTGATGTTGTACCCATTTTTGGCCTTGTATACGATAACTTGGCCAGATAATTTTATATATTTTGAGATTTTGATGCATCCCTGACACTCTTGATTATTTATATAGACATGATTTGATTTCATTGTACATGTTTCGATTTTATGTTTATGAGATGTTTTGGTATTTATGATGTTTGATGCATCGATGCATTTCCTTTATTCTATTATGGATGATTATGCAAATGTGTATGCATGAAAAATATGATATCTAGATGTATGGATAGATATGGTACTATGTATGATGATGCAAGTGCAATGTGATATTTTTAATTGCTTTTTTTATGCATATATGTATGAATGAAACCTAATCATGTTATGGATATGCAAAGATGTAATGATTTATATGATGCAAAAAATGATATGTATGTTATGGTTATGCTATGCAACAGATATGGAATGTGATTTTTCTAAAATGCAATGTATATGAAATGCATCTTGTCTAACATCTACTGTATGAAAAGGTGATTGTCAATATAGGTACTCAATCATGTCACTATCAACGCGCTCTTGGAGCCTCATGATCCTTCACATTGGAGAGAGGTAAAGATATTATGCAATTTTCAATACCATGCAGATGTAATGTAAAATTATCATGAATGCAACCTACGACATAGTCACTGGATTTGAGCTTGAAATTTCATCATCGAGCATTTTGGGACATCAAAGTCAATACAATCCTTACTGGTGCCACTGTGACCATAAGGATATGAATATGACTTTTATCAGATAAAATGTGGGAAACCAATGTAAGCGTCGAGACATAATAGCCAAAATGACCTAAGAATTGTTTCTAGTTGATGTTGTAAGGGTACACCAATATCGAGGCATTCAAAACTGATACAAACATGAGTGCGATCTTGCGTAAACAAATATATTAATAATAGTCAAGGAGATAGTTCTGACCTTACCTTGGCCTACAAGTAAATGAAGTTGAGGTTTGTGAGACTGACCCACCTTGTTGTGGAAGCTCTTATCATAGACACCCATCTTATTTAATACAGTAGGATCATCAAGACCACACCAACAAGCAGTAGACAAAGAAAATATTATTAAAAATCAATGAGAAAAGACAACACACAAAGAGAAGTTCAACATACTTAAGCCAGTTTCAAAGTTTCCATATGTGTACATGTATAAGGTGTTGAGAAACATTATTATGCTTGTGAGTGCATTATGCTTGATTGTGATCAATCTATTGTTTATGTTGCACTATTGTATGTGTGATAAGAAACAAAGATGTATCCAAATAGGTAGTGTTAAGAAAAACTAGTGATTAAGGTGTTAAGAAACATCGGTGTTTCAGTTGCGAACTGTCCTTACGAAATGACTAAATTACTGACACTGAGTTGGTTCATCAAGAGATCAAATTCGGGGACCTTTTGCACTAGTTAATGAACTCTAATGAAAGATGACTTACTTGACTCATACTACTGGGACAAAACCGATTCGATTGCCCCTAGACTATGACTCTAGATCGGTTTCAAGCCAGGACGTTTCTCAGAAGAACCAATGTGTCACAAAAGCGACCGAAAGCTATGCACAAATAGAAGCGAAGGGATTGCCAAGACTAAGCATTGATAGATGGAGTGCTTGAGTACAAGAGGATCTTGTTTACCAGGTTTTCACCAAGGTACTTTTTCTTCTTTTTCAATTTTTTTGTATTTTTCCATTTTTTTTTATTCACTCATGAAGATGCTTGTTTCTAGGTTTTCACTAAGATGATCATTTTTAGGACTTTTAGATATGTACATGGTGCTATTCACCAAGAATGTTTAGGTGTAGAAATTCTTCAGATGGAGAGTGTTGATGGGCTCCTAGAGCTATTCTCCTTCTAGTGTGGAGAGTCAGTAGGCTTCCAAGCCAAATGTTGCAGTGATAATGTATGGACCCATCTAGTTGGGTTCAAACTTCCCCTTTTTCTCTCTATGTGACTGATTATGGGGATTCTCTCTCAACACTAGGTCACTCATTTGAAGTTCTCTTGGTTTGAAATTCTTGTTATACCTCTTGACATCGTCTTTTGATAAGCTCTGAGGTGATCAAATGCCACTTTCCGACATTCATCTAGCAGTTCCTGTTCTTGTAGCCTTGAGACCCTATGAACTTCATCTATGAGTAGTCGATGTAAAGAAACACTCAGAAATGGGAATTCTACCTCTATGGGTAAGACTACTTCTACTCCATATAGAAGAGTGAATGGTGTTCCCCAGTAGGTGTTCTGATGCTTTTTCTATAAGCTCATAGTGAAGGATTGATCTGCAGGTGTCAATCCCTTCCAGACTTGTTCACAGTGTGGTGTAAGATCTTCAGCAATTTTTTGTTGGAGGCCTCTTCCTGGCCATTCCCTTATGGGTATTAGATTGAAGAATAGTGTTGTTTGATCTTGAACTTATCATAGAGTTCATCCATATTTCTTTTCTTAAACTATCCTCCATTGTAAGTTATAATTGTTGAAGGAATGCTATATCGACAGATAATGTGGTTCAAAATGAACAAGGCCACTTGTTGTCTAGTCATTTTAATGAGTGGGACTGCTTCAACCTACTTGGTAAAGTATTCATTAGTTTTTATGGTGAACTTGTGTCTATTTGAGGAAGACATATGTATTTGTCTAACTAGCTCAAAGGCTCATTGTTGAAATGGCCAATGTGTAATAAATGGGATAAGCTCCCTAGCTAGAGCATGTATAATATTTCCATGCAGCTGACCTTTCTTACATGGCTTCGCATATCTGATGGCCTCCTTCTCTATATCTGGCCAGTAGTAACCTTCTCTCAGCAGTTTTTGGGCCAAGGTTAGACCGTTGGAATGAGAACCACAGACCCCGTCATGAACCTCAACTAATGCGCATTTAGACTCCTCCTTTTCTAGACACCTAAGAAAGGTATCTTCTATTCCTCTTCTATATAGGTTTTTAGCTATGTGAACATACCATGAGGCATTATGGATTAGGTGGCACTTTTCATTTTGGGCGAGTGCATCAGGAATGACTTGATGGTGTAGGTAGGAGTAGACGTGTTTGTCGTGGGATGAATTGTTAGAAACATTTTAAAAATAGAAATGAGCTTAGGAAAGAATCCAAGTGAGTAAGAAAGAGTAATAATTTTACCAAATACATAGAGTGAGATATTGCTGTAGGATTTCACAAATGTGCAAATCCACAGAAAGCCAAGATCACCTGCAAGCAAAATACCAGAAGCTGTAGAACAACCTGTGAGAGAGAGAGAGCTAGGGTTTTGAGAATCTCAGCGGAGTGAG
>MU223308.1:1691427-1724226 GCA_018584345.1 Thuja plicata
TAATTAATAAACATATTAATTATTATGCACCTAAATGACAAGCTTAAGTGAAATAGAATAATAGCAACCTTTAATAATTAAATCAGATAGACTTAATTATAAAGGTAAATGGACTATTACTCTAACAATTGCTCCAATAGATCAAACACCAAAGTCACCAAAATGCTCCAAGACCAAGACAAGAACACAAGAATTTTGAAAGGGGAAAAAACAAGAAAAAACTCCTTGTGTATAATATGAATGAGGCACAAATCCTAAAGAAGAAGATAGAATGAGATCAATAAGCTCATTACAATAATGAGAGAAAGTTTGAGAAAGTGAGGAGAAGCGAGAAAATAGAGAAGATTATTGAGCAAGTGTGTGTAGAGGCATCTCTTAAATAGAGATGAGTGGATGAGTTTGCATGTAACTCTCATCTTCTATGAATTCCACATTCACATTGAGTGTGTGCCAAATGTGAGAATCCTCTTAAGGAGGAATATCCAATTTCTTTATTAAAAGAATTACAAAAATGTGACATGTCCTCCTACTTGGACTAGAGGACAAATACAATTTAGGATACCTTGGTTTATCCTTTAATTACATAGTTCACTAAGGAAAGATTAATTTCAAACACCCCCCTTTAATCTTTACTTGGGGTATTTACATCAAGGGGTATCAACCCCAAATTTTTGCAATGAAATTCAAATTTCTCTCTAGAAAGAGGCTTTGCTAAAATATCTGCAACTTGGTATTCACCCTTGCAATAGATGAGGGAAACTTTATTTTCTTCAATTTTCTCTCTAATGAACTGGTGGTGGAGAGAAATATGATTTGAATTTGCATGGTAAACCGGATTCTGTGCCAATTCTATTGCACTTTTATTTCCACAATATAAATGTGTAGGTTCTTGTTGAGGTAGACCTAAATCTTCAAGACTTCTTCTAAGCCATAAAGCTTCCTTAGAAGCATTAGTATAAATTTTGTATTCAACTTCGGTAGAACATAGAGAAAAAAATTGATCTTTTTCACTTTTCCAAGACATAGCACCTGAACCAAGAAAGAAACAATACCCAAAAGTAGATTTCCCATCATTAGGGTCTCCACCTAGAAATCTGAATCAGTAAAACCTTTTAATGTAAAATCAAAATTTACATCATAAAATAATCCTACATCAATAGTACCTTTAATATATCTTAATATTCTTTTAGCAATTTTGAAGTGTGTTTGTTGAGGTTTGGACATAAATCCTGAAACTAAACCAACACTAAAAGATATATCAGGTCTAGTGATAGTTAGATAATTTAAACTTCCTACGAGTTGTCTATAAGGAGTAGCATCTATAAATGAAGATTACATGTCTATCATTAACTTAGTTCCTAATTCACATGGAATTGAAATATGATTAGCATCATTCATATGAAATCTATCAAGAATATCTTTAGCATATTTACTTTGTGAAATAAAAATACCCTCAAGGGTTTTCCAAATTTGCATTCCTAAGAAATAATGTAGAAGCCCTAAATTTGTCATTTGAAATTTTTGGTTAAGTTGGAACTTAATATCAGAAATTAAATGGTTAGAACTTGAAGTAAGAATCAAATAATCAACATATAGAATGATAATAATAATAATGTCATCTTCACTATGCTTGATATACAAGTTAGGATCATTTTTACTTCTAGAAAAACCTTGAGAAATAAAGAAAGCGTTGATTTTGGAATACCATTCTCTAGGAGATTGTTTTAAACCATAAATAGATTTATTTAGTTTACATACAAGATGTTCATTGCCTTCTTTAATAAAACTGGGAGGTTGAGACATATAGATTTATTCATACAAATCATCATTTTAAAAAAAATCACTTTTAATATCCATTTGGTGGATAGGCCAATTCATTTTTGTAGCTAAAGAAAGAACTAATTTAATTGTAGGCATTTTGCAATAGGAGAAAAGGTCTCATTATAGTCTATTCCTTCAATTTGAGAGTCAGGAGACTTATAGGCAAGCAAATCAATTTGAGAAACATGGGAGTTATAGGAAGGGAAATCTTGTCCAATGACAATACATATCATGTGAGAGACAAGGGAATTATAGGCAGGGAAATGAAGATCTTGTTAGGATTAACTAGATAGAAATATAACAGTCACTTGTAGAAATATAACCAATATCAGAAAATATAAGACCAAAAAAAAAGAGAACACAATACACAAAGATTTAACATGATTCACCCAATCCCTGGGCTACGTCCACCAAACAGCAAGTCCAATCTTTCTATTATCCAGTGATTACAATCTGATCACAATACGTAATCCCTTACAGCTCAATACCGCTGTAAGAAGCAAAAACATTACATTACATAAAACCCTAACCTAAGCTGATTTATACAATATTTATGCCACTTTAGGGTTACAACATGTCAGCCCATAAATTAAGGCCCATAATTTTTCTCGGATACCCCACGCATTGCAGAAAGTGTAAAACACTTTCCTGGATAATACTTTTCCTGGTCAGTCACCACAATATAACAACTCTTCCACCATGAACACAAAGCAAAATTCTTCTTCTTTCTATTGTGAAGAGGCAAGGGTAGTCATTGCATTGGATGCTCTATTTTGTGTCCTCGACACTCGTTGGAAGGTGATGAAGGTAAAAATTTTCTTGAAATCATCAACCATTCTCTTATAAGGCGTGAGTTTATCATCCTTCATCTCATAAACATCATTGATTTGATTGATGATCGAATGGGAGTCATCATGGATATGTAACTCAGAGATGTTCCATTTGATAGCTAGTTTAATTTCATTCACCAAGGATTCATATTTGGCAATATTATTTGTACAAGGGAACAAGATCTTGTACACCTTTGGAGTAGAATAGCTCTGAGGAGTTATGAATAGTACCCCTGCACTAGAGCCTTGTTGTGTGAAATATCCATCAAAGAATATTTTCTAGGATTTGTGGGTGATATGCAAATAGATCCATCCAGAAACTCAACATTGATGGGTTGATCATCCTGTAATGGAGCGTTAGCCAGTTGATCTGCAATAGATTGCCTCTTGATGGTTTTTCATTCAACATATTCAATCTCAAACTCACTTAGTAGCATGACCCATTTAGATAAACTATCTATTAAGGTAGATTTTCACAGGAGATATTTCAATGGGTCGATCTTTGCTACCAGTCATATGAATGTGAAAACATGTAGTACCTCAACTTCTGAGATGAAAACACCACTGTCAAACAAGATTTCTTGATCAAATGATAATTCATCTCATATGAGGCCAAGGTTCTAATGATGTAATAGATGGCGCATTCTTTCTTGGTCTCATTTTTTTGTGCCAAGAGCTCCCCCAGTGATGTTGTGGTGGCTGGGATCTATAAGATCAATGGTTTCCCTTGTGTCAGTGGCATTAGCACCAGAATATTTTCTAGATACTCTTTGATCTGATTGAATTTTTTTTCACACTCCTCATCCCACTGATAAGTTACTCCTTTGTGCAGGGTTTTGGTGAATGGTTGTGCCTTATCAGACAGTTGTAAGATAAATCTCCTGATAGATTGGATCCTTCCTTTTAGTGTCCTCATCTGACTGGTGTTTTTGGGTTGTGGCATCTCCATGATTGTCTGTACTTTTGTAGGTTCCTCCTAGATGTCTTTCACTGAGACAATGTATCCCACCAACTTCTTAGATGTTACACCAAATGTGTATTTCATAAGATTCAACCTGAGCTTGAAATTTTCCATCTTATCGAGGATTTTTCCTAGGTCTTGCAAGTGTGTGGATTATTTCATAGTATTTACTAGAGTTTCATCCACATAATCCTCCATTTTTTTGTGCATCATGTCATGAAAGATTACCATTATAGTTCATTGATAGGTAGCCCCTACATTTTTCAATCCAAAGGGAATGACATTCCAACAGAAAGTTCCCCAAGTATAGGTGAACCATCTTTTCTTGGTCTTCAGGAGTGATCTTGATCTGGTTATAACCCGAGAAGCCATCCATGAGGGAGTACATTTTGTACCATGATGTCATATCCACTATCATATTATTGATGGGGAGAGTAAAGTCATCCTTCACATAGGCCTTATTTATATCCCTAAATTTAGTGCACACCCAGATGGATTTGTCTAATTTGGATACTGACACAATGTTTTAAATCCACTTTGCGTAAGAAATGGCTATGATGAACCCAACCTTGAGAAACTTTTCCAGTTCTGGCTTTACTAATAGAGAAACATGAAGATGCATCTATCCAAGTTTCTATTTTACTGGCTTAACACCAGGCGCAATTGAAAGATGATGCATTATTAAATCTAGATCCAATTCTGGGATATCTGAGTAATTCCATGCAAATTTGAATTTCTTCTCTTTAAAGAATTTAGTAAATTCTTTTAGTTCCTCTGCGGACAAGGATTTTTCCAAGTGCATTATGTGTGGATGCTCCTCTGTGAAAATGTTTACTAGTTGCGTTGGCTCAATAAACATTGATGACAACTCCTGAAAGTGACTGGGTAGGATATTAAGTACCCCATCATTTGGCACCTCAGAGAGATTTTCACCATCGAATGCATCTTTTCTCTTTACTATTTTATGTTCTGAAACCGCCACAATATCATTTTCACCTTCAAAACATTTATTCTTTTTTATTTTAATTTTATGACTGAGGTACTTGATATCCTTTTCAGTCATGTTGATGCAGCTAGGTTCACTAGTGGAAGATGTTACCAGTTCAACAACATTGAGATAACAAGCTAATGCGTACTTTTTGGGGAAAGTAGGTATTTCCATGGATTGGTCTTGTAAACTCCATTCAATGAGTTTGGGATGCATGAGTGGCAAAGGTTTGATGGGTTCAAGGGTATTCACAATATTTTTTTCATAGACTTGGACCATCAAGTAAAGACATAGATCTGTACCCTATATAAACATGTTCAAATTGGTGAGAGCTCTAAGGCGTCATCAAAGCCCATGTCAGGGACTTTCTACTCTAACTTCTCAAACCTAGCCCCTAATCCTTCACCTACCTCAAGTTAGGTCACATACTATTGGACTATATCAACCTCTTTATCATGGGTTTCTTCAGAGAGACTATTGAACTCGTATTCATGAGAGTCTATTTCAGCATTGTCTACCATGTCTAAGACATGAGTGAAGTCCACTCTTTTCCCTCTGTTTGGATGGGTTCTTCCCAAGAAATCTACTATAGTCATGTCCTCTTTTTCTGCATCAGGACCTAGTTGTGATATTGATGTTGTTGATGCTTCTAATTGATTAGGAACTGCTAGTTGTTCCTATGAGATCTTCTCTTTAGTAGCATTGACATGTGGATTTTTTTCTCCTTTCATATCGAGAAGAGAGAAAATGCATGAAGTAAAAAGATAAGGACACTTGTCTTCCTCACCAAATTCGTCCCACTTGCAGGGGTGGGGCTCTATTACATTTGTTCTTAGTTGATAAGAAGCTCATGCTAGTTTTGTCCCTAAATCGTCTGTGTAGGAGATAAATGGGTTCCATGATACCATATTGATTACATCCTATGGGACCTTGTCCTGGATAACCCATTCTCTGAACCAGTTCATAGTCGATGCCATTCTTCTCTGGGGATATCTCACAATGCTTCACAGCATTATCTTCAGGTTCTCTATACAACTAGCCCAATATGGCTCTTCCTCTTTCTCATCCTCTAGTGGAACAGTTTCTTGGATGAAATCACCATCAAAGATGACCTTTGGTGGTGTTGTTGATGGTCCCATCTCTTCTGATGATCTTCCATAAGACCCTCGTGACACAGGAAGAGATGTCAGTGATAGAACATGTTCTAGGGTGTACCCACCCATGCCAATGTCTTTGATTTTCAGCTTCTTCTCCATCTCTTTCATCATCTCCTTGGCGGAATCTGAAGTTGAAGCTTCTCTATTGTGTGGTATGAGAGTGTCTGCTGACTATCTCAGTGCATTGCATGCATAACTAGTGTCTACAGGAATAGTGACTTCAACACCATTGAAGGAAAAATTTATGCATTGATGGTAAGTTGATAGAACAGCCTACATCTCATAGATCCAACATCTCCCCAACAAGATATTCTAAGCCAATGGGAGATCCAACACCTGAAATGTGACATCTGTTTCAACAAGTCTCACTTTTATTGGCAAAGTCATGAGACCTTTGGAAGATCTCTCTTGTTCATCATATGCCTTGATTATGATCTTCTTTATAGGATCAATGCCATTTTTTGAGAATCTCAGTTGTTCAATTAGCTTGTATGTACAAATGTTCAACCCTGCTCCTCCATCTATCAATACCCATTTGACACAATGTTTATGGAAGATGAATTCGATGTGCAAGGGGAGATTGTGCGGGTGGCTCAAAGAATTGTCATCTTCTTCCAAAAATGATACGTAATCAGGTGACATCAAATGACCCACCATGGTTTGAAACCAATCCAGTGCCAAGTCTTTAGGGACGTTGGCAATGGACAAGGATTTTTCCAAAACCTTTCTGTGATCCGGAGAGATTTTGAACAACTCAAAGATAGAAATATGAGCAGTCATTCTCTGAAGTTGCTTGATAATCTTGTAGTTAGCAGCGTGGGACAAAGTTAGTTCTTTAGACTGTGACACCTTAGAGGTACTCATAGCTGGTTGTTTTCTAGTTTGCATCCAAGGTTTGGGTCATTGGTTGGTTGAAAGACATGGAGGGGTTGGAAGATCCAGCTCCTCCCAGAGTGACCTTTGCTTATGCGCGAGTCACAACATTGGCCGATCGAGACTCTTTCTCACTCTTCTTGATAATGATAACGTTGTAGTACTAGAAAGAGATATGCTCAAGCATGTGAATGAAATTTTTATCATTGGTGTTGTAGGTATGATTGATCCTAGCACCTTTCTTAGAGATTTTTGCCTTCTCATACTTAGGTAAGGGATCTTTGAATGCCTTGTGGTCAACATTTGTGGCATGATCGCGAACTACGATTGTCTCATTGTCGATGAGATCTTGGATCTCGTGTTTTAGTATCATGCAGTTTTTAGTTATGTGTCCCTTGTTCCTATGGAACTCGTAGTAATCATTATCACTCCACCACTTTGATTTTATCTCTGCTTCGTATGGTTGGGAGTTGTCTAGAAACTTGATCATTTTTTAATCCAGTAGAGTCTTAAGTGTTGATTCATAAAATTCACCCAAAGGAGCGAAGGTTCACTTACGCTTGACCCAAGGTTTTTCCTTGCAAGACTATTGGTTCCCTTGGAAGGAGATTTCATTTTTTTTTCAACAGCTTTGAGAGCTTTGCAGCCACTCGTCAAGTTGAAGACTACTGGTTTGGGTTGAGGAGCAACATGATCGACTACTCCATCATTCACCACATGTTTTTTTTCCAATATTTGCTCTTATCTTTGGAACTAGAACTGTACTTGGTTTCTTTAGAAAGGGTAATTGCACCCCTTTTGACAAGAGCATTTTCTATCTTCATTGCACTCTTTACAAGCTGATCAAAAGTAGATAGATCCTACATCTAGATCGGATAGTTGTACTTAGAGAGTAATGTGTTGGTAAATATATCCATTTTTTCAGACTCTAGTGTGAGTGGTGAATATCTAGAAAAGACTCTTCTCCACCACTGAAGAAAAGTTAGGAAAGGATCTCATGTTTGTTGTTGAGAGTTGCATAGCTCGATCATTGATACATGATGTTGTATATCATATGAGTATTGTTGTAGAAAGAGGTTAATCAACCCATCAAAATTTTTGATTCCATTGCACAACTTTGAAAACCACTCCATGGCCTGGCCACCTAAACTCCAAGGAATGAGATGCATACGATACATTTTTTCATGCATAAACTCTATGCAAAGAGCATCAAATTCCCATATGTGTTCTTGAGGATTGGATTGACCACCATACTTGTCAAACCAAGGAATTTCCAGTCCACGGGGGAATGGGGGTAAGCACAAATCTTTGTCAAAAGGAAATGGACAAATGTTGTTAATAGAGTATTTTTTGGTTGATTTCACTTTTTTCTTTTTCATTGCTTGTATCTCGATTTGCAAGGCTTGCAGTTGTTTTTTCATGATTTTTAGAGGATTCCCTTCCTCCCCGGTGATGACATATTTAGCCCTATAGTGAGGGGGAAGTTGGGATCCTTGTTGAGACAATTCGATAAAGTATTGGTCCTTGTCCTGATTCATGATAGTCCTCATTACCTTAAGGAATTGTTTGTCTTGTACGCATATGGTAACTTGAGCCTCATCTACTTTAGAATCACTCAAAGAGTGTTGACTATTAGCGTCTCAAGCACTAGCATTGTGGTTACTATGTCTAGACTGATCTCTCCCTTGTCTTTCTCCAGCCATGTCTAAGACTGGTGATTTTTTGTGAGGGAAGGTTGACTTGTATTTGGTCCTTAGTTGTTCCTAGAAAAGAGGGGTTTCCTCAAACAAAAGATATGGTCTTTCTTCTTTGGAGAAGGGCCTAAGATAACTTCTAGTTTATATAGGCATGAATCGACTGATTCAGTAACAAATGCTAAAATAATATCGACATGCTGACTAAATCCAAGACCCAAAGTAGTGAAAAAATGATAAGGTCCAACTGAGAAGGAGAATCAAAGAATCTGATCTTGAGTCAAGGTTAACGAACCCTCACTCACAACTCACAATAAGGAAAATGCAGACAAAAGACAATCGAACACTGATTGAATGGTCTATGGACTAGCACAATGACTTCAGGATTCATGACATCAAGAGTCAGACTAACAATGGATTACAACCAAGGACAAAACTAGACAAATCTCACTATTTTTGATCAGAGATCTGAAACACAATAAAAAACCTAGACAAATATCTGGAGTGTGATGAAAATCAGGTGAAACACCGAGATTTGGAAAAATTTCTCAAATCTAGTACAAGAAAGTATAGACCTGTATGAGTATTCCCACTAGGTAGTATGACAAACTAGGTTACCCATACGTAGTTTCATATGACAGACCATAAAACGTCATATTTTGCAAGAAAATTCTCTCTGTCATACGAGTACTCTCATTGTGCAGTATGAGTATTCTCATTGACCAATACAAGTAAAGGGGAATAGGATCCCGACTCATACGAGTCATGATATTGGGTCGTACGATTTTTATGATTTTTGTGTCTGTCTTGCAATTTTTTTGTTTTCTGATGTTGATGTTTCAATTTTCAAACACGGCAAACACAATATGAAGTAAGATAAAAATCACATCAAGAAAAATCTTACACCTATTTGGCTGGCCAAGACAATTCTTGTATGAATCCTCTTACAATAGAAAACCCATTTTATTAAATAGATAGAAGGTTGGCAACACTGGCTCCCCTCCACGATACTCACTTCTCAGACCTACCAAGCTTTGAATTCATCAAGATCTGAGGATCCTGATAAATTTGCTATCTCAAAATAAGGGGTACATGAGGGGTATCTTCGGCATGCACGTCATCACAACACCCGAGTCAAAAAGTAGAATTTTTTTTGGCTATACTCTAATGGTTTTTAGTAAGGATCTTTGTTTGAATGTATCATCTATGTTTGTGCAAGTGCGATTGAGGCTTCAAACCCCAAAAAGCACCTTAGCACTAGTAGTCATGATGCGTGATTGAGACCCGTAAACCCTGCTATGTGTTAGATGAGAGTCAAGTATAAGCTCAAATGTCATCCACCTTCCGAGACTTTGGTCTGAAGGAAGCAATTTTTTTTATAGTGAGTCAAAGTAGCTTGGCGTTAGCCTGTACTCACTTGGGTCGTTCTCCCAGGGTGATTACTTTTTCCCATTATGAAAGGCCCTCTACAAGGTAATCATGAAACTGAAAAATGACAACAATGTCTTTGGATTTGTGATCATCCCTAAAAGGGTGAGAGTATAATCTCCTAACATCATTTCCATTTCAAACATATCAAAAGGAATTTCATTAATTAATGTCTTGCATGCAAGGTTCCTATTTTAATAAAAAAAAACACATAGTCAAGTTGATTCGAGAGTAGGCAACCTGCAAACACCACAAGCTTAGTATTCTTAGCAAATTTCTTCTTCCAAAGCATCCTGCAAGTACAAATGGATTAGTATTTTGCAAGGAGTTTTTTCAAGTGTGTGTCTTGGGCAAGGGAATCTTCTATCAAATGTCCTACAAAGATGTGTTAGGCTACCAAATTAGAGAACTAGAAGACTAACAAAACCAAAATAGGCTAGTAACACATGCCGAAAAAACAAGGTTAGAAATGTATGTTAAATCCTGAAATTTGGCTAAGTCAATTTTTAAAAAAAATCTCCCAAAATATAGAATTTGCATTATAACTCCTACAGATTTGAAACCACTCTCAAACATCTTGAAAGTATATATTTAAAATATAACTTAAACTATAAGAAAGGTAAATATTATATTTTAAATTTAAAACCTAGAAAAAAAATAGTAAAGAAAGCTTCTTGTTCTTCCAAAAACCAGAATAGATTCTCATACGAGAATCTACAGGCTACAATACGAGTATTCACCTCAACTCGTATTTCTCTATGAGAATACTCGTAGTGCTAAAAAAAATAGAACAACAGGAACTCGTACGAGTTACACTGCAATCTAATATGAGTATATATAGTGTCTGGTACAATTTTTAATCCTCACTCGCACTGCACAGTGAGGATGCTTGTACGAGACTATACGGAACATATAATCCTAAACTTAAAAAAAAAAAAATTTGTGGAAATAAAAATTGATTTTCTGCCCCACAGTGGGCGCCATAAATGTGTGTGTGAAAATGTGATGTGGATACCCGTTGCACACACTTCAATAGATCATTGCATGGTCAATTATGAAAACATCTAATCTATGAAAATAAGGGAAAATTGACTGAAGTCAACCTATTGCCTTCAAGTAGGTAGGTGTTTGAGTTTTCTCTTAGGTCAGCGCAAACCTAGTGATTTGAACTATTCTAAACAAAGGATTTATGAGCTAGATGATATGCAAAGATAAATCTAAATGCAAATGCAATTAATCCAAGATTTAGCTAAGATTGATTTTAAAACCCAAAATGAAATGTGAGCTAGATTATGAAAATAAAAGATTGAAAATGGTCTAAACAACCTACCAACCAATACTAAATGATTAAATGCTCAACAATGCTAAATGCTCAAAGTGGTGAAAAACCTGCAAAATAGCAATACTATAAAATCCAGATCCTTTGTGAAGGAAAAGAGGCTCTCTTTTATAGAAATCTCTCTTGAATCAAAGATCGAGATCGAAAGCAAAAGAGGACCGGAATCAATTTGAGGAGTTGTGCATGGAAGATGATTGGTTGACAGGGTCAGTTGAGTGAGTTAATTGATCAGTCATTCAGGTAACTTCCAAAATCCAATTTCAGTTAACTAAATTGTTTCCAGAATGAGAAGCATAATAGATTGATTTAACTGAATAGGACAAGATTGTTTCCAATTCAAGGTTTAGTTAACCGAAATGATGACATAATATGCATTTTTCAACAATTAAAAGATTCTAATATGCATTTTAACTCAATTTATTAATTTTTAATTCCTTTTTGAATTTAATTGACAATTTGGATATTTGTTTAATCGGCCTTTTAATTAAATAAATAACATATAAGGTTTATTTGCCAATCTTTTTTGATTTTAGGAATTAATTAAGTAATCAAGTGCGATGATAGATTAAGACCTAGGGTTCAAGTTAGATTAGACTGAAGGTGATGAATTGCCTTTGGGGTTAGGGCTTAAAAAGATCAAGATTAGATTTTCTTGATAGGAGATTGAGATTGGGGGTCTAGGGTTTTGATGACCATTTTTAGGTTAGTACAGATATAAATAAAGATGGAGAGATAAGAGAGGCACAGATAATGAGATATGTAATTAGATAAAGGAGTGAGAGGGAGGGAGAGATAAAAAACTAATTTATCCTAATATTTAAAAGTTGAAAACTTTTTTGATTTTATAAAAAAAATTTATATGCAAAATTTTTATATCATTAGATATTTATGTGATACAATGGAAACATTAATATTATGCTTCATTATTGCCAATAGAGAATTACTTTGGTCAAATATAAATTTGGCTACTTTGGTTACAATTTTCCTTTGTTTTTTTAACATGACCACTTGTTTCATTCATCTGGTCAATATGATGATTATTCATGTTTTCTAACCCTAAAATCATTAATTACAATCATCTAATTTGAATTAAAAATTATTTATTCAAAATATTGAAATAATATTACAAATAAAAATTATAATTACTTAATATTACAATCATAATATAATTGATTATAACTATTCTACATTTTGAAATAGTGAAGTTTGTTCAAGAAGGAAAGCTCAATCTATATGACACTGAAGAGGTGACGAAGGTCAATTAAGAAAAATTTTGGCCTTTCTGCATAAAATGAGGTCAATTAGTAAGTTATTGAGAGAGAGAGAGAGAGAGAGAGAGAGAGAGAGAGAGAGAGAGAGAGAGAGAGAGAGAGAGAGAGAGAGATGCTATCTTCAGCATANGAGAGGGAGAGAGAGAGAGAGAGAGAGAGAGAGAGAGAGAGAGAGAGAGAGAGAGAGATGCTATCTTCAGCATAACTCCTTAAAAGACACATGATATTCCCCAATTCTTGGCAAAAAGAAACTAATAGAAAACTTTCTCCCTCACTTTGCAACTTTTCAGATAGATTTACATTTGAAAATATAAATTAAAATTAAAATTAAAAATATAATTATTTTACAATAATTGAAATTGTATTTATCTCTCAAAAATGCAGCATGTTAAGTTCTCAAAACTTAACTTCTTGGAGAAACATGGAAACACTCCAGAGTAGTGGGTTACTCAAAATTGGAGTGATTCTCTGTGTTCTAGGTCAATTCCTATATGATGCTTCACCTAAAAAATTAATGGAAAATAAAATTCTTGGCTGGAAAAGGGATAAGAGATTTTCTCCATAAACTTGAAACGCCGAAAAATAACTTTGAACAATAAAATGATGCACCAAAACTTATATGAACATACTACTGACTTGAACACAATGAAGCGTTTAGAATAAGACACACCTCAAAGATTGACACAAAATTGATGTCTAAACACTCCACATATAAATATTTTATAGGAAGAATTATCATTTCATAACACAAGTTAACATGAAAATAACTTTTCACAATTAACTAGATTAGGTGAACTATGATTCACAACCTATAACCTATATGAAATGAGAACTATTTACTTGTAGATGTTAGAATGAGACATAAACTTAAAGGTTTCAAGAATAAATAACAAAAAGAAACACAAAATCAATGCATGCATTACAATAGAGTAAACTCAAAATAGGCCTCCAAAATCTGTATTCTTTATTCAAGCTTCAACGATCTTCTGCAAGTACATTCATGAAAATGAGTTACAAACAATATTTGTAAATTGTCAAGAGGATTCCAAAAATCAGTCCAATAACAACCACTACATAAAGTGGAACTCCTTTTACCAAATTAAGTTTACCATATTTATCTCTTTCTTCCAAGGTCGTTGCATGAAAATAGGCCATCAATCCTTTTGGTTGGATTCAACAGAAAATCCTCCTTTTAAGGACCAAGAAGCTCCAGAAAAGCTCCAAGAAGAAGAAATTGTCAACTTTGACCCATTCCACCATAATGACACCCCAAAAATGCTCCAACTTCTCCATTTCTCTAACTACCTGGTGCTCGCGGCAAGACAATCGATTCACTTACTAAATCTAGCCAATCATCTATCGACACTTGTCCGCCACCTTTCAATCAATCTTTGGCTCGAGACTCATGGCAGCATCTCGCGGCTTCGCATCATGAAAATGTGACTTTCACTATACCTTGCGATCTTGCGCCAAGTCGTAATAGTCATTTTGCAAGGTCCTAATCTTCCAAAAGAAACTGCATCACAACCTGCGAACTTGCACCAGCGGTCATCTCTAACATCCTTGCGAGTTCGCAACCATGAAAAGTTAAGGCAAAGGTAACCCGCGACCTTAGGCCAACCATCGATCATAACATCTGAGACACATGGAAGCATCTCGCATCATCGTGAACAAACTAATGCAACCTTTTTAAAACCATTATGATGCCTCCTCGAACAACTTATGCATCGTTTCATCCTTTTTTGGGTTATCCGACATGGTATTTTACTCGACGCATTAAGTGAGGCGGCCCCACCACACTTCAAAAGTCTTCGACCATCGTCCATCTACCTTTTGTGCTTACTCAAAGCCATATCTTATTCGATGCTCCGGCCAGTGGGCCCTAGTTGTTAACTTCTCTTTTCGAACATCTTCTTCCATCAGAAGTTTTCAAATAGGCTCTTATTAAAAATCATGTATTATTCGACACTTTATTTTTGGGCCTACACACAATCTTTCTTGAACAACCTATGCATCACTTTTTTCTCGACTGAGTTATTCGAAACATCTTTTTGTCCGATAAATAAAACAAAACGAAAGTATCGACAAGACTTGTCCTCCTTTGAATCTTCATGGTACACGTGTCACAATCTCGCAACATCACAAGGAAAGCTCAAATCCTTATAAGACTACTTGCGACCTCGCGGTGCCAAAATAAAACATTTAGCTAGCTTTGAAAATTTTGGACACGTGACACCTCTACACTTGTTGGCACCTCAAAGACTTAACCCTAAAAGACACTTGCGAACACGCGACATACCAAAACTTAACCACAAAAAGACTTTATCACAAGATCACAACCTTAAAGAGTTGACCACTAGTTGACATGCGATATCGTGACAAACTAACTTAACTGCCAATACTAACCCTAGTGCAAGGTCGCAACATAAAATATTGACTTGACTCAAATTCGTGTCCTTGCACGAAGACTCAACTTAACCGCAGACACAACATCATGACTGTTTGATGTAACAATATAAAACCGCGACGACCTTGCTAATTGTTTCACTAACCGCCATAAATTGTCTATCTGCATCTTGATACTCACTAGCATGTTGGGCTCAAACCCTCTAGGGGGCCACATTTACGTCCACATGTCATTAAGAGGCAACAATAAATTTTTGCTTGAAAGCATGATGGTGTGCCAAATTGAGCCTGAGTGAAAATTTTGGTAACAGTAATAAGACAAATAATTACAAACTAAATAAAATGATATTAATTGAATCAATTTCAAACTTTAATTTAAACTCAAATAAAATTTATAAAATCTAACAAATTTTAGCACATATTAATTCTTTAATAATTTTAAGGATAATTATTATCTAAACATTATTATAGTTAATACTTATAGTCATAAGATCTATTATTTTATTTTTATTAATGTTGGGTTTGTGAAATTCTTCTTTAGAGATAGAAAGGGAGAGAGGAGAGATAATGGGATAGAGATGCAGAGAGAGAGAGAGAGAGAGAGAGAGAGATGGGTAGAGAAAGAGGGATATGGAGAGGGGGGAGAGAGAAATGGAGAGATAAAGATAGAAAGAGGGAGATGTGCAAAGGGAAGAGTAAGAGAGAGATAGGGTGAGGAGACGGAGATTGAAAAGAAGAGGGATATGGAGGGGGGAGGAAGATAGAAAAATAAATGAATATAGAGTGAGAGAATGGGAGAAAAATAGATAAAGAAACAGAGATAGTTTGATAGAGAGATGAGGAGATATAAAGAGGATGAAAGGGAGAGACGGACAAAAGGACAAATACTAAGTTAACCTTCCATACCTCTATGGCATACCCATTGCACACTAAGATGGTTACTACTTATCTTAATTTCTCCTCCTATAAACATCACAAACCTGCTCTCCTTCGTCTTATACCAACAATTGACAAAATTGACCAGCGCTTAGGTGAGAGCCGATTAGTTAGCCGACCATGATTGCCACATATTCCCGAGATCTTCAAACTCACATTTTGGACTTATCCAAATTTTTAGAATTTTTTGTATTAATAATTGAGAAATCAAAATAGAATGAGTTTATACGAGAACCATGAGCCAGCAAGCAGTAAAGTCAGAGACACTAACCAAATGAAAATTTGTAGTCATCCATCTACCAAAAAGAGTTTTTGGGACATTTTCAAAGTAATGAAGTGTTCAAATAGAACTGAAACTCCTTGCTTCGGACGGTTCTTTACTTGCATATAAATTTAATAAGCCTAACAACACACGAGCATCTCTTGGATCCTCGTTAATGATAACAACTTTGGCCTAATTTATCCATCCAACGTGTCAATGACACGAAAAGCATCAATCTGTAAAGCAGCTGTCATATCAAGCATGCTATCAACAGTCTAATGGCAGAATGATCTGATTTAGGATTTCAATCATGTCCTATAATTTAACCTAGGGTTTCACAAAAGTATATTGAAAATACCCACAACCCAGTTTTTGTACTTGTGCATTTTTTTCCTACCTTAAAAGATGGCAGATTCTGAGCTTTCAATGAGGTTGGATCGTGCAAGGCCATTTCTGAGAGGGCAATATGATCAGATCGATCCACTCCTGCCCAAATTTAGATCTGTTCTGTTAGAAGTGGGATCCTCGGAGTGCTGGCACAAGCATGGCAGTTTCTTTGAACATCTCATGGATGTTTACAGGATTTTGAAGCTGTGGAATGCTCCCGATTCTATTGCCAGGTGTGGTTTATTTCATTCTGCTTATTCCAATTCTTATGTAAATCTTGCAATTTTTCAGCCCAATGTTGACAGGCAGAAAGTGAGAGACCTTATTGGGGATGAAGCAGAAGAGCTTGTGCACATGTTCTGTATTGTGCCCAGGCAGCCTCTCATTCATGACAATCTGTTATTTCAATTTTCTGAGCAGGACTTAGTTTCTGCACTGAAGGAATCAGAGAAAACACTGCAAGAGGCTGAGGCAGAGGATCTGAAGCTGCACAAATTGGAATTGGAGGAAAGAAATGGGAATTGGATTGACAAAATCCATGACAAATATGAGATTCTTAAGACCCAGCTGGACGGAGAGTTGGATGAAAATTTTCTTCCTGATTGGAGGAGGAAAATTCAGAAAATACTGCCCCCTGAGGGAGTTGCAGTGAAACATATTAGAACAGGGGAGGAAGTTCAGGTGCCCAGGAGATTGGTTGCAATTTTTTTGTTCATGACCATGGCAGATTTTATAGACCAGCTGTTTAGTTTCCAGGATAATTTGTTTGATAACAGTAATGGGAAGCTTGAGTGGTCAGGAAACAATTGGACTGCTCTTTGGCCAGGAGATGGCAAGCCTGGACTATGGGTGAATTCTATTTCCAGAATGGGTGCTCTATATAATTTGATTGTGAGGGAGGAGAACCTCTATCAAAGAGAAGAGAAGAGAAAGAATGGTAAGGTCAATGGAGAGAAGCTTAGCAACAGGGGTTTTGAAGAAATAGAGCTTGTGATTCCCCCTGTGTTTGACCACTGCAGAGCTGTGGTATTTCCAACAGATCAAATCACTGCAAGAGACTTGTATTGGGAAGGGGTTTGTATGGCTCCCGCAGAAAAAGCCCATGAAAAAGCCCAACCACTTCTTGCAAAATCTTGTAAGCTTAATCCCTTTCTAGGGGAACCCCATACTGTTTTAGCTCACACTTATCTTTCCCAAGGCAAGTATGAGGAGGCAGAGGAGGAGGCTGAGAGGGCATTGAAGCTCATGTTAGAGTGGGGTACAAATTGGGACAAAAGGATGTCATGGGAAGGTTGGATTGCATGGACAAGGGTTTTGGTCATGAAGGCAAAGGAAAAGTCCTGGCCTCAGACCTCCTGGGGAATTCTCAATATGGGCCTTGTCCAGTAAGAATTAGCTTAAAACTTCTCAGACTCTTTCTGAGAAGTTAATATGGGAATTTTTAATATGGGGCTTGTCAAGTAAGAATTAGCTTTCAACTTCTCAGATTCTTAATATGGGTTTTGTCAAGCAAGAATTAGCAAGAATTAGCTTTCAACTTTTCAGACTCTTTCTGGGTTTGGCTAGACTCAATATC
The DNA here is from genome assembly GCA_018584345.1 of Thuja plicata. Classification (NCBI taxonomy): domain Eukaryota; kingdom Viridiplantae; phylum Streptophyta; class Pinopsida; order Cupressales; family Cupressaceae; genus Thuja; species Thuja plicata. The sequence goes on from MU223308.1 coordinate 1,709,357, forward strand.
TATTGCTATTATAATGAACTGCAGTCCTATCTGATGCTATCTCTATTCTATCTAAGAACATACGGATTAATACACTAGATTTCTACTATTCTATCAGGATGCCATCTCTGTTCCACCTGACACGTGAAATTTCTCTATTTTTCTATTGCAAGAACTCAAAAATGTATTTAGCCATGCCATTGCACAATTTGCTTGTTTCATTTGAAAGGCATAATGGTTCTTATTTATCTAGAAACTATTGTAAAATAATATTCCAGCAGTTGCACTATTTCCTCTATGCTACTAAGTGTGAGGATTGTTTGAGCAAAATATGTTTTCCCTACTTGGTATACTGTTCCATATAAGGCTTGTGAAGACTAAATTTTGCCCAAAATCAAGACCTAAACCTGTCAGATAAATTTCAATCATTAGCTTGTTCGGCTTGGATTGTCTGGCTAAACTCTGTATCGTGCTGAACTGCTGGCTGTGATCGTCCATGACTATCCATATAAAAATTTTGTATGGATAGGTTCTTTTTTTTTAATAAGTGGGCAATTCAATTCTGACGTGCTCTCATCAGCTAAGCAGCTCATTTAATCTATATATATCCTGTTTGAATAGTGTTTTATTTTATTTTATTTTGAACTCTTTAGTGAGCAATTTAATTCTGAGGTGCTCTCATCAGCTAACTAGCTCAGTGTTAAAATTTGCAGGCTCACTTAAAATTTGCAGAAGAGGTCTTCACTATGTTATTTAAGGGTTGTAAAAAGGTTCAATGGTTAAATGATTGTTTTGACCATTTACAGAAAACTGATAAGGATGATAATATATTCTTTTGATTATACTATTTATTAAGGTTCAGGTTCAACTTTCTAGAGGTACAATTAAGTCAATTGGATTCCAAAATGATTTTGATGGACTAAATTTTCAGTTGTTGGGTCACTAAAGATGACTAATTTTTTTATTTTGCTATTTGTCTAAAGTTCAAAGTCTTTGAGGTATAATTAGATTAGATTTGATCCTAAATGATTTTTGATGAACTGGAATTCTCTACATGTAACAATTGAATTGTAGAATAATTTATAATTATAAGGCCCCTCCATGCCTTTCCTTTGTTCCTTATATGTCTGAGGACTTATATAAGATGCTCGTGGGTGTGTGAAGGATCACTTATGGTGAGTTGTTTCAAGATGATTACTCATGATGATATTTGACGACTTATAATTTAATGCTACAAAATCATTATTTACGCTCTCTATATGATGATGCTTATGTTTTGACTTATGATATATTATTATATGGACTAATGCATATGATGATGATTATGCTTTGGTTTATAATATATTGTGATATGGACTAATGCATATAGTTAGAGATGTTTCGATTATTGTTATATTTATGCTATTGATTCTTGTTGCTCTTGTACGACATGTTTGTATGAAGAGGAGGATGTTGTATTACTTGTATGCGAGGTTCATACGATGTCTCAATTTCCCCTTCATTGATTGTTACTGTTTGACATCATATGTACATATATATGTACACATGCATTGTTATCGTAGTGCAAGTACATAAATACTGAGCATCGATTCCACCTGGTTTTATACGTCTAAGTATATCTTCACATTCTTGATGGAGGTTGAAAAGGGAGATAGCATTAAGGCTCGATCTATCCAACGTAGTCCAACCATCATTCCACTTTTGGATGATTCTGCCTTGAGTTATCTTCTCGGATTGAGTTACCTTCAAAGTCGTTATGTCATCTCCAAACACCTGCGCTTTGGTGTTGTTATGTTTTCTCCTACTTATGTGTGGTTAGCAATCCTTGGGTGTTTTGTTAGCTATGGGATTACACGATTTCGGGTGTTTGATATCAGTATGAGAGTTGTGTTATTGGCGTTACCCTCCGCCTGCTCCTTTTATGGCAATAAGCATTATGTGTGTAGGTTTGCAGATTGACATGTTTGCTTTAAATGCATTCATGCGTTGTAATTTGAAACCCAGGCTGTAGCCCCAAGAACCGTTTTCATTGGTTTTGTTTGCTGATTGGGTCGATATGTGTATTCTCTGTCATGGGCGTGTGACTAGACGCTTCTCTGGTTTTATCCTCCATTTGTAGTGCCTACATAAATTTGTCTTTTGCTACAATTTGAACTTTGTGTTTCTATATTTGCTTATGCGTGTGCCATGCATTTGTCGGCACATATAATAAGTATATGAATTATATGGATATGGTAATTATTATGACTATTATGTTAAATTGTTTTTCTTGTTTGCCACAAGTGTGCAATCATAATTCTAGTTTAGTTTTCTAATTCTGGCCTCGTGTGATAATGCATCAATTGTATTCGTGATGTAATGGTAGATGTGTATTAAGGGTTTTGGAGTTTGGGTCACGAAATGAATGTCAAAGGCTTGAGGTTTGTAATGAGATTCTTATCTCAGTCTTGTCTGTCTGAATATTAATGTTTTCATGTTTATTGATCTCTTATGTTACTTTGTGCAATTTTACTAGATTATATGTTTGTTGGTGCATTTGGACTTAGTTATACAATTTGATGTGGTTTTCATGGTACTATGGTTTTCTTGTATTGCTTCATGGAGTTACATTATTATATGCTTGCATCGTTCATTAGAGCTTAATTATAAAATTGATGTAACACGAGGATCCTATTTTATGTTCCTTGGTTCCTAATTGTTGGATTGGATCCAGATTAGGTCATATGTATGGAACTGTGTTGTTGAGAAATTGAAAAAGGAGTTTCTTGTTCAATTTGAGAACCTGAAGGAGTTTCTTGTTCAATTTGAGATCTTCAACAAGTGCTTAATACTCTTGGATTCAAAGAAGGTAAGCTTCCTTAGCTATTTAGGGGTCCTGATTGATAAATCATTAAGGTCTGTACTTTGGTTTGGAAACCCATAGGAGAGAAGCTAGAAAGGAAGATGGAGTCTTGGAAGTATAAATGGTTGTCTTGGTCAGGTAGGATTATATTACTTAAAGCTACTCTTGCAGCCATTCTGATTTATCTTATGTCTTGCATTTCTTTACCAACAGGCTGCTATATGAACTTAGTTAAAAAGCTGGGGATTTTTTTTGGCAAGGAACGGATACAAAAAGGAAAGTTGTTCTAGTTGCTTGGGATAAAACTTGCAATTCAGTGGAATTTGGTGGGATAAGTATTAAGAACCAGCTGCATCAAAACCAGGCCTTAGGGGCCAAATTGTTTTGGAAAATTCATCATGAGAAATATTTAAAATGGGTTAGAATCATTAGAGGGAAATATTTTTCCAACCTCAATGAAGACAAGCCTTTAAGAGTTACAAATTTTCCTAGGGGCTCTCGAATTTAGAATTTCCTATCCAAGTCCAGTGACATAATTCTAGATCGCATTACCTGGAATTTAAAGGATGACAACAAAGCCCTATTCTAGAATGACTCATGGGGGGGGCTACCCCATCATCAACAAATTGATGGATTTAGATAGAATTAGAAATATTTTCTCAGAGAAATTGGGGCCTTATGTAAATGATTACATTTCAGTTCCAAGCCCTAATTCAGAGGGTAAATGGCAGTAGAAGAGTTTTGAAGATCTAGGTCTATCTCAGGGAGATGTTGAGCAAATTAAATTAATCTTGAAGGACAGGTTCTTTGTACTTAAACAAGGCAGAGTTGAGTTCATTTGGAATGGAGCTAAATCAGGGATATATAGTGTGAAGGAAGGTTATAAATTAGCCTCTAGGCAACTTGATAAGGTCAAAATGTATTTGCCAATTCAATTGTGTTGGAACAAAACTTGTCTTCCAAAAATGGGCATTTTCTCATGGACAACCTTACAAGGGGAGAATCTTGATAGTGGATTGGTTCAAAAAGTTTGGATTTCAGGGTCCTTCCATTTGTTCGCTATGCCACAATGATGAGGAGGATGTGAACCATCTTCTTCTTAACTATCCCTTTTCTTTAGCATGTTGGCAATGGATGTGCACAAAACATGGATGGATCTTAGCCCTTCCAAATGATATGTTAACTCTATTCAAAGCATGACCCATCTTGTCCAAGGACAGGTTGTGTAGTAACCTATGGATTATTTCACCCTTTATAATGATATGGGAATTATGGAAAGAAAGAAATAGGAGAATTTTTCAAAGAAAATAATGAACAAAGACTCGCTTCTAAATAAAATTGAAGCAGTTATAGTAGAAACTATGAATTCATGAATTCATGCTTAGAGTTCTTCACCAAATTTCTTCACTAGTTGGGATGATGGTTGTTGAAAAGATGGTTCGGTCTCAAAGCCCCTCAAGTTTTGGGCAGAGGAGGTCTTGCCTCAGTAAGGAGCAGAGAAAATTGTGTTTGGTCCCCACCTCATACTTGTTGGTACAAATTAAACTTCGACGGTGCCTCTAGAGGAAATCCCGACCCTTCAGGGACTAGTTGTGTGATTCACTCCCCTCAGGGAAATATCATTGTTAGAATCTCTAAACCCTTGGAGGATGATACAAACAATACGACATAATTTAAAGCCCTACTTACAACTTCATCCTTTTGTCTAGAATTGGGGTTGTCCAAGATAGAAATTGAAGGGGAATCTATGATTGTGATCAATGTTATTAGATCTAAATCAACCCCAAACTGGAGACTTCACTCTTTACTCGAAGTGATATTAAATCTTATCAGTAGGTTTGAACAAACCACGATCAACCATATATTTAGAGGAGGCAATCAAAAGGAATATGAATTGGCGAAACAGGGAGCAACAAGAATTTATACTAAACAAATTTTTGTAATCCCAACTTAAACATGTGTTTTTATTTGGTCGGCCTGCTTTCGCCTCAAACATGTTGCAAATGAAGTGACATCTCAATAAAGTGTTCAACTCTCTCTCAGGATTTTCTACTCGTGGTTGAGGTAGGATGTTGCATAAAAAGGTCAACTCTCCTATGGAAGCATAAATGACAAAGGGGGTGGTTGTGATATCAGTCTTCTATTTTTTCAATCACTAGAAAATCTGAGTTTGTTGGTTCTGTTATTTCCTTGGCTCTTTGTAGGAAGGTAGGTGGTGGTTTAATGATTTGTGATCACAATGGATACTCAAATCAAGATTACATCAATGAACAAACAAACACCTCTCAGAGGATTATATCAAAAACTTGGATTGCTACAACAGAGTTTAGAAATAAGATGTAATTAAAGAAAAATTATCATCGCACACTGGAATACAAAACTGCTTCAAAAATTGAGATATAAAATTGATACAGTATGGAGAAGCTTCATAAAACCAAGTGACTCTCCCAGATGCCAATAGCTAAAAATTAAAGAGCTTTTGCGTATTTGTGTGAGCAATTTGATAGGATTTCTTGGCGGATTTGAAGGGCGGTTTTGACAAATTTCAGTAAGGAGGTTGCTTAGCTTTGCATTCTTAAATGGTCAAGGCACAATTTAACTACTGAAATAGGGGTTTATTCAGTAGCCAAAATTCCATAGCATTGTAGATGGGTTGGGTTGGACATAATCTTTATATTGTATCTGGGTACGGTTATTAGCTGTCATGTTTTTTTATTCAATTAGCTATTAGAGCATCATGAGCTACAGTGGTAGGTTTTATTACTGGTTCTTTCCCATCGATATGCTCCCGTGAACTAGGAACTTTGTACACTTATATTTATTTATTAATAATATCTAGCTTCGGCCCATTATCGATAAAAAAGTTAATGCATATCCATTATATTTCATAATTAAAAAGTAAAAAATTCACAAAAAAGAACACAATGATTACTTTATTGCACATTCCATGTAATGATTTCATAGTTAAAGAAAAATAGATCAATCCAGTCAAACCCTCGATGACATATAGAGAAATGATGAAAAAATACATCAAATTGCAAGTAGGTATGAGTAGAATCAATGTTCACAACAAAATGGAAAAGAAGAAATTGAATGGAGATATTACCTGGAATGATTTTACACAATGCAATGTTCTTTTAATTTCACATTCCATGTAATGTTTTCATAGTATGAAGCGAAAGAAATTGATTTAGTCAAACTTTCCACGACATACAAAGAAATGATGGAAAATTACATCAAATTGCAAGAGGAAATGAAAGCGACAAAGTGAGGAAATGAGGAGCGCTGCAAGAAGCAGAACAAGACACCACAAGGAAAATAATTCCCAAAACAATGAAAATCTAAAAAATTTAGAGCTCATGACCGTGCATGTACTGACCCAAAAACATCTGGCTATGTGGCACTTGTCAGGTTGCGTAGGGTGGTTATGTTGTTTTAACAAGGTGAATGTTGATTTGAGTGGGTTGTTGAGTGATTTTAGCATGGTATTGAATGATTTTGGTAGAGCTCCTTTGTAACGCTAAAGTGATAAATGTGAGCAACACTGCAATATATTCATTTTATAATTAGATATGTTTATGTTTGGTTATTAGGGGATTTATGTGTTTTTTTGGTTATTTGATGAATGATTAATAGGATAAAAGGGGTTATGTTTCAGGAAACATGTTGAAATGACCACTTTTTGACCCTTCAACGCTTAGAGATCTCTACAAAAATCTTGATTAATACCTATAAGCCAAAAAAATATTTTTTAAGCTACCAATTCGCATACAAAGACAATAAAAAAATTGTTGAAATATGATCTATAATAAGCAGAGTAACGAGAATCACCCAAAAATCGCGTGAATCGCCAGTTTAGCGATTCAATTCGGGCTTCCTGATTTTTTTGAATCGTTGAACCAGATCGACGATTCATCACCATGAATTGGATGAATTGCCAATTCAGTGATTTATCCAAAAAATTGCCTGCATGAATCGCAAAAAATTGCCAAAATCGTATGTTGTTCATGAGCCCATCTTACATGCGGGGGCTATGGCTCAGCAATCCTCTTGGACCTACCTTAGACGCCTTTGTAGAAGGAAGACATGATACTTAGAGGCTGAGGCTGACGTTGCGGTCGAGCTTGAGGATGATGATGAGGCTTGAGCTACAACCTTGTTTTTCATTTTGTTTACAAATACTGATAGACATACGTTTCGTGGATCTTCGTCTTACATACATTTATGATTTGATGTCTTATGGATCTTCATCTTACATACATTCTATGATTTGACGCATTATGATCCTATGATTTCTATTTACTTCAGCTACAATTTACATTTTACATGTAACGTATGTGAAGGATTTAATATTTATCATTTATGTTCCTTGTTTATGTATGTTAGCTTCTATTTGATGATGTTATAGTGTGTTTAATTTATATTCAATAAAGGGTGCATGAAATAATTTTTAAATTGTTAAAATCTCTAAATTTCAAGGGTTTTTAAAATTTGCCTATTCGTGGTCGATTCATGGCCGATTTGCGATTCTATTCGGCCTTGCTGATTGGGATCCGATTCCGGTTCTCGTTACTTTGATAATTAGATCCTACAAGTACCCAAAGTTAGATATAAGGACTATGAATAAAATTCCCCTAACACAACACACGGTTTTGAACAAACGTATAGCAACAAATTTTAACGCGTATTTAAAACAATGCTCTTGAAAGTAACCATATCACTTGAGTGGTTGACAGGAACGTATTGTCGGCTTATCTGACGTGTGATTGATCTGATGGATCTTAATTTACCACTCACCAACCTTTCTCTCTACTAACCAGAAAAACTCACACTACTTGATGTGGGCATAATGATCACACTGAGTCATGGTACTACTTTTCTACGATACAATGTGGCATACACCATCTCAAAATGTGCCATATGGCATCTGAAAATAAGAAGTTCAACTACAAATGTTTCTAGGACATCCTATTCTATTGTTGAATCATCAAAATGAAGCCTCTTCGAAGTACTCTTTGGTTCTGATGGATCCTGCATTCAAACACAAAAGTGAAACCCCAAGTTAGATTACTTAATTTATATGGTTTCTACAAATAAAAATAAAAATTCAAAATCATAGTGAACAATAATAAATAAACAAATTTTAAAATTGAACTATCATGTACCTCGCCTCTATGTCTCCTAAAGCGGCCAGGAGACCTAACATATGTCCTTGGTAGTGAAGGAACAATGGCACCAATGTCGACTCTGAGCTTTATATGTTTGTGAACATGAGATTGATCTACGAGTTATACTATTTAATGTAAAATCCTTGGTAGTAAATATATGTTTACAAAATAACTGAATTAACATTAAAACTTACCTATGTTGAACTTTCTTCAGGCAATGTCGGTTGGGTCATCAACGATACAAACCCTTGGCATTGTACCTCTCTCAAACTAGGGGTGACCTACAAAAGTCAAACAGATACTTGATACAATCATGACTTGATCATATTATATATGTTTGATAGTAAAATACAAACAAATAAATTTAGAAATTTACGTACAGTGGGACTATCACTACGAATTGAGATGCATGGGACTCTACTGTGGAAAACTGGTTTCATGACATCGTCAGACACCACCCTCTATCAAATAAATCATGTAAATTAAAAATAGTATGCACAAGTGACAAGTATACATGTTTGCATAAACAATCTAAAATAATTAATTACTTTCCCCTTGTCAATGATGCCTGAACCCCCTCACATTGTCCCCTAGTGGCAACTGGTGAAACCTGCATTAGTATGTAATAAGATGATCATAGAAATTAGAAAACACATGTATATACTATTATAAAGAACAGGAAACCAATGAGTACATTAAAACGTATGTATCGTGGAAGTGTCAAGGCCAAATGAAATGGTTGATAGCATGGACCCCTCCACCTGTGCCATGTCCTCCTCTGTCATCAACTGAACATAAATGGAACACATAAAAAAACATAAGTGGGCAATCATTATAAGAAAATTCTACTAAAAATATGAACGTTTAAAATTACATACAATCTAACAAGTTAACTATTTACTCTTACCATAACAGTAGGATTCCATGGCTCTGCATGCCCCTAATGCACATCTCCATGAGGTGCTTCAGTGCCTGTAGTGTGTTGTGTAGTATCGTCCACCTCAAAGACGTAGTTATATGCATCACTATCATTCAGGCGATCCAAGCACATATTCTTGCACATAATGCAAGTGTGTGGCACACAAACATGTGAGCTCCTAGAGGACATGTAAAAGCCAAAATCATCAACACAAGGAGGCAACAATGCCACACTCTACCTAACCAGTAGATCGCTCAAGTTGTGAATGGCTCAAATAGTTTGTGAGTCGGCCTCAACAATAATATCAGGATGTTGCACTGTAGGAGGTGGTGAAGTCTCAAGAGGGGGGACATATGTGCGGGATTTCACCCGTTGTGCCCATGGTTTATCTCGAGGAGTGCCTAAGCCTAGGCCCTGGTTCGGTCTCATGCTCCAATAATTTACCTTGTGACCGAGCACAAATTCAGCATACAATTTCCTTAATAAATATAATGGGACATCGAAATTGTTGTGGGGTGGCCTATCAAAAACCATCCACCAATGGTCCCAAAAGTGGTCACGAATTGCATCATTTAATTGAAAACTTGGTCTTTTTACGGTCCACTTTTAAACTGGTTTTGGGATCCACAAAAAGGTTACATATGTCATGTTTTGTTATATTTAGGCTCATAACTTGATCATAATCAAGTCCATCGTCAAACTCGGCGTGCATGGAATCGCTCGAAAGAAGTGCAACATTATGTTGCTCTATGAGTTTCTCCATGTTTTCAATAATGAAGTTCAATGTGGAAAACATGGGGCATAGTGTGGGGATATTGGCATATGCATCCGATATCCTCTAAGATGATTTAGATTGTCTCCTATGAGATCCTCTAAAGGTCGAGGGTCTGAGACTGGTTGGTCTTCTGAAGGTGGGGGATTGTTTGGAGGTGGTTTCAAATTGTTAACGGGGTCATTGGGAGGGTTGTCTGATTGGTTTGAGTCCATGTCTGATTACAATTTAAACAAAAACAGACAATTATAATCAATTTAACAAAAATGATAAATAATATCAATTCAACCTTAATTTTTATTAAAATAAAACTACAAATTTCAATTAAAAAAAAAAAAACTACAACAAACAAAACTAAAATTTTTTACATACCTTTTCAATTTGGAGATATTTCTCAATCAGGCAAATTGGATATCAGATAGGTTTTGGATATCCGAAACCTTGGGCTGCATTTGACATTTTCACAATGAAAATTGAGAACGCAACACCCGGGCCTTAGAAACAATTTATTGGCAAATATCGGATATCTAATTAGGCTTGTGCTTTGGCTTTTGGATTGACCAGGTGTATTGACACCCAGGCCTACTAAAAAGTCAACAAGCTTTTTAGTGCGCTTTTGGACAAGTGAAAAGGAGGATTTTTACACATCGCCAGTTTTTGGCATACGATGATCCTGCACATACCCTAGGGGCTCTCGAATTCAGAATTTCCTATCCAAGTCCAATGACAATTATAAATCACATTACCTAGAATTTAAAGGATGACAACAAAGCCCTATTATAGAATGACTCATGGGGGGGCTACCCCATCATCAAAAAATTGATGGATTTAGATAGAATTAGCAATATTTTCTCAGAGAAATGAGGGCCTTATATAAATGATTACATTTCAGTTCCAAGCCCTAATTCAGAGGGTAAATGGCAGTAGAAGAGTTTTGAAGATCTAGGTCTATCTCAGGGGGATGTTGAGAAAATTAAATTAATCTTGAAGGACAAGTTCTTTGTACTTAAACAAGGCAGAGATGAGTTCATTTGGAATGGAGCTAAATCGGGGATATATAGTGTGAAGGAAGGTTATAAATTAGCCTCTAGACAAATTGATAAGGTCAAAACACATTTTCCAATTCAATTGTGTTGGAACAAAGTTTTCTTCCAATAGAGGGCATTTTCTCATGGGCAGCCTTACAAGGGGAGAATCTTGACAGCAAATTGGTTCAAAAAGTTTGGATTTCAGGGTCCTTCCATTTGTTCACTATGCCACAATGATGAGAAGGATGTGAACCATCTTCTTCTTAATTGCCCCTTTTCTTTAGCGTTCTAGAAATGGATGTGTGCAAAACTTGGATGGTTCTTAGCCCTTCCAACTGATATTTTAACTCTATTCAAAGCATGACCCATCTTGTCCAAGGTCAGGTTGTGTAGTAACCTATGGATTATTTCACCCTTTATAATTATATGGGAATTATGGAAAGAAAGAAATAGGAGAATTTTTCAAGGAAAAAAATGAACAAAGACTCACTTCTAAATAAAATTGAAGCAGTTATAGTAGAAACTATGAATTCATGAATTCATGCTTAGAGTTCTTCACCAAATTTCTTCACTAGCTGGGATGATCGGATGTTGAAAAGTTGGTTCGGTCTCAAAGCCCCTCAAGTTTTGGGAAGAGGAGGTCTTTCCTCAATAAGGTGCAGAGAAAATTGTGTTTGGTCCCCACCTCATACTCATTGGTATAAATTAAACTTCGACGGTGCCTCTAGAGGAAACCCTAACCCTTTAGGGGCTAGTTGTGTGATTCACTCCCATCAGGGCAATATCATTGTTAGAATCTCTAAACCCTTGGAGGATGATATAAACAATATAGAAAAATTTAAATCCCTACTTACAGTTTTATCCTTTTACGTAGAATAGGGGTTGTCCAAGATAGAAATTGAAGGAGACTCTATGATTGTGATCAATGCTGTTAGATCTAAATCAAACCCAAATTGGAGATTTCAATCTTTACTTGAAGTGATATTAAATCTTATCAATAGGTTTGAACAGATCGTGGTCAACCATATCTTTAGAGGAGGCAATCAAAAGGCAGATGAATTGGTGAAACAGGGAGCAACATGACTTTATACTAAACAATTTCTTGTAATCCCAACTTAAACATGTATTTTATTTTGGTCGGCTTGCTTTCGCCTCAAACATGTTGCAAATGAAGTGACATCTCAATAAAGTGTTCAAATCTCTCTTTGGATTTGCTACCCGCGCCTGAGGTAGGATGTTGCAAAAAAAGGTCAACTCTCCTGTGGAAGCATAAACGACAAAGGGGGGTGGTTGTGATATCAGTCTTCTATTTTGTCGATCACTAGAAAATCCGAGTTTGCTGGTTCTATTATTTCCTTGGCTCTTTGCAGGAAGGTGGGTGGTGGTTTAATGATTTGTGATTAAAATGGATACTCCAATCAAGCTTACCTCAGTAGACAGACAAACACCTCTTAGAGGATTATATCAAAAAACTTGGATTGCTACAACAGAGTTTAGAAATAAGAAGAAATTAAAGAAAAGTTATCATTGCAAACTAGAATACATAACTGCTTCAGAAACTGCGATATAAAATTGATACAGTATGGAGAAGCTTCATAAAACCAAGTGACTCTCCCAGATGCCAATAGCTAAAAATCAAAGAGAATTTGCGCATTTGTGTGAGTAATTTGATAGGATTTCTTGGTGGATTTGAAGGGCAGATTTGACGAATTTCAATAAGGAGGTTGCTTAGCTTTGCATTCTTAAATGGTCAAGGGACAATTTAACTACTGAAATAGGGGTTACTCAGTAGCCAGAACTCCAAGCTAGTATTGTAGATGGGTTGGGCTGGACATAATCTTATATTGTATCTAGGTATGGTTATTGGCCGTCATGTTTTTTTTATTCAATTAGCTATTAGAGAGTCATGAGCTACAGTTGGGGGTTTTATTATTAGTTCATTCCCATCGGTATGCTCCCATGAACCAGGGTGATCCCACAATAGTGGGTTACACTTTTTTGCCTGAACAGACATTGAAGTCTACTTTTTGAAAAAAACTTTCAAATTCAGACACATATTATCGTTAAACTGTTTGAAATCGGAAGATGAAGTAAACTAGAGTCTTTTAGGATTTTCTGTCTAGATTCTAAATATATATTTATTTTTGAATTGATTTTAATGGTTCTTTTTTTCTCCTACTAAAACTGTTATGTTGTTGAAAATGTCATTTTCAAAAAGTTACATTGACTTCATAGAGTATAACTTTTTTTTTTTTATAATAGATATCAATGCGCTTCTTTCGAATTTGGTTTTGTAACATCCATACAGAGGGCATGCAATTGGTTTGACGACATTATCATGATTATTTCATATTTTATGAACATTTTTAAGTAGAGTAAACCGTAATTTTGACATACCTTTACTGCATAGCTTATAACTTGTTGTGTATTTATTGAAATTCAATTTTGTTTTTGATAGAAAGAAGACTCGAAGCCGGAGGGCACTGTTATTTTTTAAAAACAAAATCTCTTTTCTACTATTTTTCATTGAATGTCAAACTTGGAGGTTTATATTCGATAAAAAAACCTACATTCGATGCACGTTAAAAAACATAGACCTAATTAATGTTAGGATAGGATAATACTAAGAGGGGGTGAAACAATATTATAGCACTTAATTAAATTCTTCAACCATTTAAACATTAACCATAAACTTGCAGTAAAGAAAAGAACATAAGCAAATGACATAGTACCATATTTTGTTTTCAAGGAAACCCTAGCCAAGGGAAAAACCCCGGTGGGGATGGTACCCACAAGCATGTACTAAAGTATAATGTCCCTGTTAGGAGACCTAGCCATGTTAGGAGCTGAATATTACATAGCACATTTCCTTGTTAAAGGAATTACAACCCTGTTAAAGGTTCACAACACCCTATTAGGGGCCAACTGAGCTTACAACTCTTACAAAGTAATTATGTTTACAAAGTGTTCTCAGTCATGAACAAAACAAGCAACACTGGTGCTTAGATAGTTCCTTTATAGTTCTTCAATGATCTCTGTCATTCTCTTCTCTGCTATTTTCTCAATATATTCATCTCACCAATAAACCACCCACTCATATATTTATCAAAAATATCTTACATATATATCTCACAACTTTACAAAGTCAGCTCCCAATATGAATATTACAAATATTACAAATTTGGCTCTCAGTACAAATACATTTAATATAGTAAATATCAAATGCATAATCAGCGCTCTTTCATAGTCAATATTTATTTTATCAACAACCAAAATCCAACTTCGATTGCCTGGAGTCCATGTCATACTCTCTCAATCTTCGCTACTGTCCAACTGCTCTGTATCATTGTTCTACTACAGTTTGTCTGTCTTCAATTCTCTCTAACTCATCATAGACTTTACCAAAACCAAATCGATCTTAGGTGGAGGTCATAAATACCCCATATTGTCTTCCTCTAAGCTCGCTTTCCCTAATTCATCGATCTCGATCTTCAATCTCCAAAATACTTTTGTATCTCTGCTTCTATACTTAGTCAATTTCTGAATCTGCAAAACTTATCTTTTTAGGAATCGATCTGAAATCCAGATGTGTTTCCATAAATGAGAACCAAAAATTGAATCATATTTACACAAAATTGATCACTTGCCAACAATCTCTCCCTTTGGCATTGATGGAAACACTTAACAAAAAAATGAATAAGTGTCCCAACAAAATTGTCTCCTCTATAATCTTCCTTTCCTCTTCTTGTCTCTTTTCCATTTTCTTTTCTTCTCCTATATAATTTTTTTCTTTTCTCTATTATATATATATATATATATTTATTTATTTATTCTCTTCTCCCCCTTTGACAAAAATGAAAAAGGTGCATTCAAAACAATAGGATTTAGTGCTTGCTCACCAGTTTTAGAATATCTTGAAAGGAATCTTCCAAGATCTTCACTTCTGCATTCCATATTTTGAACAATATTTCGCTAATATGAATTAAGCCATTCAATGCAAATGATGTGGTCTCAACTTCTTTCAATTCTGTGGGCATAGATTTAGTCAGTGAATCTGTCACTTTCTCCAAGTCTGAGAGATGAACCTCAAGTATGGATAGCTTAGGAGTGATAAAGCTCTTCAGCAAATTAAATCTTGTCAATACTCTCCCTTTCTCATTAT